>JADQWA010000155.1:37562-146795 GCA_018344505.1 Nebria ingens riversi | reverse complement strand
ATATATAAATAAATGATCCATGATTTGTATAGATTTATTTACGGTAAAACGGCGCTTAAGAGAATATCGCAGAGAAATGAGTAAAGAAGCAGAGATTCTTGAAACCGAATCTGGATTATTTGGAAGATCTGGCAAAGTGGTTTTAACTGCAGTAGCAATGTATATATATAATTATTTAAAATTACGAATACACAATTTTATAACAATTTTTGTTACAGAAACGCTAGTAATTTTCTTTTTAAATTATTTGCGTGGCTATATACAGGATCACATAGTATGTTTTCTGAATGTATACATTCGGCAGCAGACACAATAAATCAGCTTATTTTAGCTTATGGAATTCATAAGTCTATTCAGGCATGTCTATTCAAAATGTTCCGACTTACACCAATATTGTTCTTTTACATGAAGTTATGAATAATAAATGTGATTTCAGATAGCAGATTCCTATCATCCATATGGTTACACCAACATGAAATATGTCGCATCATTAATTTCGGGTGTTGGTATATTTTGTGTGGGTACAGGTTTATCAGTTTACCATGGTGCCACAGGACTTATGCATCCAGGACCCATAGAAGATTTCTACTGGGTAAAATACAAAAAACACTTCCAATCAACATAACTTATAAAACTATCATTTGCAGGCTTATTTTATATTAGCCGGTTCTTTAGTATCTGAGGGCGCCACTTGGCTTGTAGCTTTCAATACAATCAAAAAAGGGGCGCGTGAAGTCAACATGTCAGTAAAAGATTACAGTAGGTAGTATTAACTGGGTATAATAGTGTTATTTACGAATCATTTTTTATGTGTTTGTATGTTAGTTATTCGCGGACAAGACCCTAGTGTCAACGTCGTGTTAATGGAAGATTTTGCGGCTGTTATTGGTGTTGTGGTTGCTGCTTCGTGTATGGGGTTGTCTTCATATACAGGAAGTCATATACCGGATGCAATTGGGTCACTGCTAGTCGGTGGGATTCTAGGATGTGTTGCTTCGTTTATTATTTATACGAATGTTGCTGCATTAGTTGGACGGTAACTATATTTTTTTTTTTTAACTTTCTTATACGAAGTATGTATGTATTTTAATACCTTTTCTATAGAAACACATATCTATTTACTCGTATAAGAGAGTTCAGTGCATATTTTATGTATATTTGTATATTAAAATAAAATTTCTAAATATTTACGTAGCTCTATACCACAAGAACAATTAGATAAAATAAATACAGAATTGGAATCCGATGTGATGGTTCGTGCTGTGCACGATGTCAAAGGTATCGATATGGGTAACTATCTAGTGCGGTACAAAGCAGAAATGGATTTTGATGGTAGAGAGTTGACTCGATCTTATTTGGACAAGCAGGATTTGAACACGCTATTAGAGGTTAACAGTCTTTGCATTCTTATATTTTTAAATATCTCTAATGTCTATTGTATTTATAGGAAGTGAAAAAATATGGTAATATTGACGAATTGGAAGAGTTCATGTTGAAACATGGTGAAAATATCGTTGATATGATGGGTGGAGAAATCGATAGAATAGAATTAAAATTAAGGGTAATATACATCGATATTGAATTTTAATTACGTGCTAATACATTTTTTTACAGAAAAAGTATCCAGAAATACGACACTGTGATTTAGAAATACTTTAAAGAACATTTTCAATCATTGTTATTGCATATGCAGAAAACTAAAATAAAATCTTTGTAAATTATATTTCATTGTGCTGTCCATTTTGTAAATATATTTTTCCTCTATTTTGATGTTTTTTTTTTCTAATTTATTATCGCTATTCATGATGGATGCTTCTTAGTTGAATTGTTTTCTATTTTAATAAAGTCTAATGTTGAACACTTTATTTTAATTATATATATATATATGGAATCTAATAAAAACTATTTAAACAATTTCAAATTGTATGTACAATACCACCAGTATTTATATGTTGATTATCAACAAAATAATATACGAATAAATATTAAACCATATAATAGTGTGTTTATTTATTACTGTAAATTGTTTTTCAGATTATACAATGTAATGTGATTCTCATTAGTGACGTCATGTTGCATTTCTAAGCTTGAATCGATTGCAAGCCAGTGTATCACCGAGAAAAAAAATTGCAATTACGAGAATTAACATACAGCCTGAGGCAGCATTCGAATTGAAATATTTCAGTATTTAGAGTATCAAATTATTACACAGCACAATATCATATAAAATAAGTGTTTTGCGCAGATCACGTGGCACACCAGTTTATACTCCACAAAATGCACGTGGATTATTTTATTTGTCCTATTCTAAAATATATTGTTTGAAACATTTTGCAATCGTGTTTCAAATTAACTACTAGAAAAGTATATACCACATCCGAAAATTATAGATAATACAAAACTGATATCCCACCTTGGGTGGTCACTTTCCTCTTAGAAGAAAAACAAACTACAAGTTCTAAGAATCAATTTAACAAAGATATTAATTGCGATTACACGAATTCATTTATAAAAACACATCAATGATCAATTAAATGCAAAATTGCCACCAATAGTTTAAAGTCATTGCCTTTGCTATTTATTAAATTGATTTTAATTATATATCAGTCTTACGATTAAGTAATTCTGTATTCATAACAGATTAACTAATTTGGAAGTTTTACCAGAATATACGATATTCATATAATCAAGAAATTTCACTTATAATTAAGGATAACATGGTAGATTTTGTTTGACAGCTTTTCCCGTTATTATGTAATTTAGATTTGTATTATACGTATAAATTAATTGTATAAAATCAAAAATTAAGTTACGAAAACTAGTTAAAACCTATATTTTATACTTTAGCCGACAGCTAATACTTTACATGTCAATCAAAAATTACTATAATTGCACTGTTTGCATAAATCTAATAAAAGTTATTCACAAATTTTAGTTACGCTACTCATATTGACATTTAAATGTTTAATTATTATATCCTGCAATAGTCATTTAAATTAATATTTAAAGTAATTTCCGAAGATTGATTTGCATTAGATAGTTTTTCTGATCTAATAATATTTCATCACAACATAACTGAAATGAAGCTTAAGATTTTTATTTTGCACTATTCTAATCTTCAATTACAGACAAACAAAATATAATATGACTGTTTGTAATGTTTAAAATTTAATTTAGTAATAACAAACGTCTGTGAGTTAGATTAGGTCATACTGTAAATAAAGCATATATAACAATAAAATCATCATACTGTACCGAGATACTAATAACTTCGTTATTGATAAATACAAAAAAGTAATAATTTGTATTGAATTTTTGAATGAAGTTGATTGATAAAGCTTTAATTTATTAATAAAGTTGCTTTAAATTTAGGCTGTAATCGGTAGTCTCAGTCATGTTGCAATAGTGCATATATAAGAGTGAGAGGACTAGAGAAATTAAAACTTATGGTTGATATTTACAATATAAATATAGCCTTCGTTTATTACAATATTAACAATAAAAAATGGACTGTTGTGAGTTATTATTTCATTTATTGCAAAGCAAACGAATGCCATCGTTTTATATTTCCGTCATTTTTTAAGATTCGTAATGAATCCGCTTCAACTATGGTCAGTTTACTTGCAAATGGTCGCATACGGGTCCTCTGATTGCGGATACTATGTTTACGTATTTTATCATTAAAATAAACTGAGAAATGAGAAAGTGTATAGAGGTTTCGATAATATGCTAATAAATACGTGATCTGCGTGTGCTATATGCTTGTGAGTTATGACTGAAATGTAAATAAGCGGGAGTTCTTTTTAGTGATTAAAAAGACACACTATAAGCTTTACAAGTTTGTTGTATTCGAACGATGAACGTTATTAACGACCATGAGTTTTTCCTCAGTTTTCCGTTTTAAAATTGCCGTGTATCAGAAAAAAAAGTGTGTCGCAGTATAATTTATTTACCAATTTACTGCATTTTTAATAATAAAGTAAGTTTGTTAATATTATTTCTTTATTTATTATTAATTAATGTGAGAATTCTAAGCAAATTTGTAATTCTGTAAGAAGCATCTATTTTAAGGTATTTAGTTATTTTAATTAATGAAATTACAAATTGAATTTACTAAATATATCAAATTGTAAACCTTTTAAAATAAGGTAATTTTACTTACAGTTATATCCTGTTGTCTAATGTGTACATACGACTATTAATTATTGTAAGTCAATATTTTTAACTAATTTCACATATTTAAATATTTATTTACTGCGAAAAACGAAGGTTACACCAATATATCGGACAAAAACCGTGGTAATAAAATTAGCATAAACTGTTTTCTAGAGACCGCAAGTACAAACTTTGATTCATACTTTTGCAAATGATCAATAATAATTATTAAACACCTGTTGTGGTCTCTCTTGTCAGTATAAATATTGAAAAAAATCAACATGATCACGTTCATGACGTCATTTCAAACAATCTAAAAATCTATGTTGAATTATTTTTAAATATTTTCATTTGACGTAATCGTGCTCATAAAAACAATAGTAACACTATAACAATTACATTTTGTTGCCACGATTACGGAAACAGAACACATAAATTTCACAACAATCGATTGTTGTTTAACAGATAACTATGTAGCACGCTTTTTCTCCTATACGTATTATTTATGTTTTGATAACGTACATGAACGAGGAAAAATGTTTTAGTACAAGTCGCAGATCTCATTTGAGATAATTTGCTATAAATTTTCTGTTCGGACGTTAAGGATTGCAATGATAATAACGTTTCCGATTTTGCTGCAAATCTTCTCACAATTCGATTCACCGGTTATTAATAGAAATAATGTTACTTATAGGTTTCAAATAATAGTCAATGATTCTATTTATTTTTTATACTCATTTAGATAATATTTCCACCTTCGCAAGTACTAATTAATAATTAATTATTTTATCATCTTTTTGACGATGCTAACCAATCCTGTAAAAATAATTTATATGTCTATTCTCTAGAATGTGTTATAAGTTGCAGCAGCTGTCTAGATAATGTCACAACAAGGAAAAAGTTGCAAAAGTAATTAAATTATAAACATATAAAATTAGTAGTATACTACTACGAATGTAACAATCGAACTGCAATCAATAATTTTTAGACTACGAAAACGTAACTTTAACTTTATAGGCGGGTGGTTATTCTTGACCTTAAAAAATGATACCTGCGCTAACCTTTGACCTCCAAACTTGTTGGTACGGTACATGTCATCCTGATACTCATTTTTTATGTTTGAAGATGCAGGACCAGTTATAAAAAAAACAGCTGTATCAGTAACCAATATTTGTTTGTTTTTTTATTAGTGACATAAAATTATCAAACCGTTAACAAACTACTTATATTTCATGATATTTTAAAATGTTCTAATCGGATTTTTCAATACTTTGACCCAATACGATAAGGATTGACATATATTCAAACTTGATAGGTGTTTTTATAAATAAATATGTTGTTTAACTAATGTTTGAATTAACGTATTTTTTTAATTGCAACTACAAGCAAAGTTAACTTTTATTGTAATCAAAGGATTCTTAAGATGTGTGTATGTTTTTTCTCACTAGAATCACATCTATATTGAGAGAGGGGATACAGTGTTTGTGGTGTCGAGGATGAACCTGCTGAACCAACAGTTGGTTCCTGGTCGATCCTTCAGCTTGGTCCATCCCATCGCGGGGATACTAAATCGATAATAGAAATTACATAATTTCGCGACGTAGGTTTTCAAACGTAGTTTTGTGTTTTTATACAAAAATCATATTTAGATATTTTTATATTTAAATTTGTGCATACTTCAATAAAAAATTGATTGCAGTTAGAATTTTACTATTACAGAGTAAGTTAATTATATTATTTTATTTATTTTTCAATTATTATGTATAGGACTTCTGGTATTTGTTAAAATCATCAGATGTCTAATCATCCCCTCAGTTATTGAAAAAATATAAAATCAAATAGGCAAGTAATTTCTAGACTCAAAATACAAAACGCGGAAAATTAATTAATAATTTTGAATTTGAAAACTAATTAAATAAAACACTTATATATTATATAATATATTAGGTGCACTTATCAATTAATTCATTTGATTAATAATCTCGGTTACAATTAAGTGATTTTATAACTTAATTATCAATTGGATAACGATATCTTTCTCGGCAACAATTAAGTACATATAGTTATTTATAGTTAGTAAAGTGCAGATAGAAACTAAAATTAATTTCATTTCTTTCAGGTGTGATGGCACGGTTGAATTTCTTACGAATATTTAGTGCGATTTTTTGCTTATTGTCATCAGTGAACAGTCATCAGAAAAATACTAGACCACATATTGTGTATATTTTGGCGGATGATTTGGTAATAATATTACATTTAATATTGATATTTTAAAAATAATTCATATCGATGAAAAACTTTACATATAACATTTGTTTATTATAAAAAAGTAGCCTTGTGATTATCGAATTTAAATCATTTGAAATTTGTTCATTGTATCTACATATATTTTTTTATGTCAAATTATATAATTTGTTGATCACAATTTTATTACTCATTTGTATATACATAATAAAATATTTTATGTTTTTTTATGTTTTCTATATAATTTGAAATGATTATTGTACATATTTTGATAAAGTTCGTAATAGCATAACGAATGATTTTATTACATACAAAAGTCCGTACTAAATAACAAAATAATTATTTTTTAAAAAAAGAAACCGCCGAGAAACGTGATGTAAAATTTAATTTTACTTACAAGTATATTATTAGTGGTTGCCATATCAGTATTCGGTGTATCTATAAATATGTTTAATTTAAACTCTAGATTAAAATCATTATAGAAATAGTTTTCCTTTATTTCATAATCAACCTGTATTGTTTTTAAGGGATGGAACGACTTAGGATTCCATGGTTCGTCTCAAATTCCAACCCCTAACATCGACGCTTTAGCTTACTCCGGTTTGATTCTGAACCGGTTCTATGTAACCCCAATTTGTACCCCGTCTCGAAGTGCATTGATGACCGGAAAACATCCAATACACACGGGCATGCAACATCGGGTGTTATATGGTGCTGAACCACGCGGATTACCGCTCACAGAGACATTGCTGCCGGAATATTTGCGCGAACTTGGTTACACTAATCGAATAGTTGGAAAATGGCATTTGGGACATTACAAAAAAGAGTACACACCATTGCATAGAGGATTCGATTCACATCTTGGTAAAAACTTATTTTAATAAATCATGAAAAATAAATAAGAGCGTCGGTATTTAGGCAACTACGACTAAATAACTATTCTTATGTTTATTACCTAGCAGTAATTAGCAAATGTAGATTAATGGAAATAGTAGAATTAGATAATATAACTATTACGAAGTAAAGACACAATTTCCTATATTAGGTTTTTGGACTGGACATCATGATTACAACGACCATACTGCTGTTGAATCTCCATTGTGGGGTCTTGATATGCGAAAGGGTATGGATATTGCATGGGAATTACATGGTCAATACAGCACTGACATATTTACCAAAGAAGCTGTACGACAAATAAATAACCACAACACAAGTAAACCTTTGTTTTTGTACGTTGCACACGCTGCTGTACATTCTGGGAATCCGTACAATCCACTACCAGCACCAGATTCTGAAGTTGCCAAGTTTGGTAACATTACTAATTATAATCGACGAAGATTTGCTGGTAAGGATAATATACTTATTTGCTGGTACTCATTTGAAAATATATTAATATTTTCCTCATTAGGAATTCTATCTAAACTGGACAATTCAGTCGGTCAAGTAGTAAATGCATTACATGCAAATAACATGCTAGAAAATAGTATAATAATCTTCAGTACTGATAACGGAGGTGCAGCTGATGGATTTAACTTAAATGCAGCGTCTAATTGGCCGTTGAGAGGTGTTAAAAACACTCTTTGGGAGGGTGGTGTACGCGGGGCTGGTCTTTTGTGGAGTCCTCGCCTCGAGAAACGATCCAGGGTAGCAGACCAATTGATACACATCACTGATTGGCTCCCAACTTTATATTACGCAGCAGGGGGCAATCCGAAAAAGTTGGGAAACATTGATGGCGTAAATATTTGGCCGGCTTTGTCAAAAGATGAAATATCAAATCGAACTGAAGTGTTACATAATATTGATGATATTTTTAATTGTTCCGCTTTGACAATAGATGATTGGAAAATTGTTAAAGGTAAAGAATAATGTCATGAATTATAAAGTATATTTTGATCTATTTTCTTTAAATTAGGTACAACGTATGATGGAAGTTGGGATTCTTGGTATGGACCTTCAGGGCGTGGTTCTACTTATGATATAAATTTAGTGATGAATTCTTTGGCTGGTAAAGCTTTAACATCTATTAAAATGGCTGCCACTGCGTCTCAAATTAAGATTTTGCGAGAGAAAGCTGATCTAAAATGTACTGTACCTAAGGACGAACCAATTATTCCTTGTAAACCTTTGATAGCACCTTGTTTGTTTAATGTCAAAGAGGATCCTTGCGAGTTTCGAAATGTAGCTGATATGTGAGTATTTCTTAAAATTTAATATTAGTAAAAATAATACTTGTTTGAAAGAAAAATAATATTTAAGCGTAACCGACTCTTTCCCACGCATTCTCTGTCTTTGCAATCCTATATCTCTTGCACTTGCATACTATAGCAAGCGATAGATTATGTCTTTGTTGGGAGTCTTTAGACTGTGAGCAAACTTGTTCATATGTAGCGCATAGGTTGACACAATTACCCATTTTTGTTTGGAATGTAATACACTCATATACATTTATGTGTGTTGTTTATAGTATAAATTCGAATATATCAAGTTTTTAATTTCAGGCACCCAAACATTTTAAAACACCTTGAAGAAAACCTAACTAAATGGAACAAAACTGCAATTCCTCCCGGTAATTTACCCTTAGATCCCCGGGGCGATCCACGTTTTTGGGACAATACCTGGACGAATTTTGGAGACTATAGCATTATAAGCAATGCTGTTAGCTAAATTATAAATAAATAATCACTGATGATAGATTAATAATTTATTTTATTAGTACAAAAATTTAATTATTCACATTAAATTTGTATTTTATAAGATTTATAACAAATAAACTTAATTATCTATAGAGTTGTTTTCGTAATCCAAATATTCCGTATTTGGCATCAGAACTCTCAAGCATCTGAAATTTATAATTATTTATATTAGAAACAAATTTTAAAACTATGCTAGGGTATAATATGCAATGTCCTATTTTGATAATTTGCAGCAAATTAAAACGCTGTTAATCGATTTGTAGAAATCGGTAGTATGTACATATTTTATTTAACTCAATGATTTAGATGTTTAAACTTTGCATATTATTTCCTTATAGCTTGAATTTATTTTGACGTACTTGCACATCCTGGGTACCCATTCGAAACCAGTGCTGCATTCCATTATTATTGAATGACATTCGCACGTACAAGTAGTGTCATTCCAAATCATTCCTCCGTTATGACAATTTTTTTTCTCATGCTACAAATAAGAAAATAATAAAGATGTCTATTTGTCTTAAGAGGTCTATTAATTTGCCCTTAGTTATAGTAATTAAGGTATTTATTTGTAATATACGTAAAATTTAGAAAAAAAATCAAATGTTTCGCATAAGATCTAAAAATTACAACTTACTTTATTTTTACAACTGCACAAACAATCTTTAGGGATGTATTCTTGCATATCGTTACAATCTTCTTTTTTCACTAAGCATTTGCATTTACAAGATGTATGTTCTGTAACATTTACCCAACTACATTCCATTGCACCACCATTTTGATAACTCGAAATATACACAGGAATCGAAATGAGTTCACTTTTAACTGGTGTGCACGATTTTTTACCATAACATCCACTTTCGTAACAACGTTTTACTACAACTTGGTTTGGCACCATCTTCAATTTCAAAATAAATACAAAATACAATTTTATCCGCTGTATAATATTTATTTCTTGTTCGTGTATACTTACAGTGAAATCATTCAAATTCGATTTTAAATGAACAATTGCATCTCTTGGTTGACATTTTCTTTTTGCATTATATTCTTTAAAAGATTGCTCAAACATTTCATTTGGGCAGTTTTCTGTAACCCAATAGTTTAATCATAAGCGATGAAATATTCATTTAAATAGCATTTGATAGTTACAACAAAGTACAAATTGTAAACGTTTAAATAATACAAGTATATTGAAGATATATATGTATTTTCGATTATAATGTGGGATAACAAATTATTTCTTTCATACGTTTATTTTACTAGCACACACAAAAAAATGCTTTGAATTATGTTATTTATTTTAAATATTTAAACAAACTGTTTATTTAACTCTAATATTATTTATTTATGTTAATTAACATAAATGCGTTACAATTTGATTTAAAAATAATGAATAACCTTTAGACCATTCATACTTATTAACCATTTCATGGAACTTCTCTTTTAAACGGTGTATTGTTTAAAAATAAATAAACATAGGTATATTATTTTTCAACCTCAAAACTTTTAAAAATATATATATTTACCTAATTGCATTTACAATATTATAATTATACATTTAATTAATATTTATCAAATGTTTTCCCTTCTAAACCATTGTTTATTTGCAATTAAAGTTTCATAATTGTTTCGATTGGTTTAGTGATTATTTTAGAAAGATTTAAAAAATTAATTCAAGAAATTTTTTTTTTACCAATATTTCACACTATTTTCATGAAAAAGTATAAAATCCATACGTATGTATGAATGTACATACATACATGCTCATTTATACCATTTTCTTATTCTTTCCTTTCACGCAACTCATTCTCAATCATAAAACAATCATGCAGTTTAAAAAGTATAAGAACTTTCGATTCTATTATGTACATTAATATAACTATAAAAATTTTGGATACCATATTCATAACCATGAATGTTTTCAATTTCTGGCCTGTACATTCTATCACCATTGTTACTTTCAACAATTGTCAAATAATAGCACAAACAAGCAAATACAAAACTAAAAAACATGTTTATAAAAACTTCGGATTGTACTGAATTATAGATTTATTAGCAGTAGTTGGTTTTGCGATCGGAACTACACTGGATAGCAATCAAGATTTGATTTGATTTTATATGCGAACGGAAGTCTTACTTTCCGTGTTTGTGGTTATTAGTTTGCGATTTTTTTAAGTATAAGTTTGATAAACAAAATATAATGCGTGGTTGGTGTGGTTGACACATTTCTTAACAAGCAGTGATGATTATCACAATTTTTTTGCCTGATTTATTTATGTTTCAAGCAAAGAATATAAATATGTTTCTTACGTATTTCTTAGACACTTTACTAGAAATATTTTCACTAATGACGCTCAATATATTCAGTACTTTTTAAACAAATATATATATATATATATATATATATATATATATATATATATATATATATATACGAGGGTGGTCTGAAAAATTTCCGACCTCAACATGAAGATAGCAGCACTCGTAAATAAAAGCTAGGGAATTTCGATGTTCATCTGTTGACAGTTACTCACCAAAGTTTCAGCCATTTGGACGCGCAGTTGTTATGTAACAGTCGTTTGAGTGAGTTGATGTGAGTGTTTTTATGAAAATGGACAAAATCGAGTATCGAGCTGTCATCAAATATTTGTTTTTGAAAGGCAATACGCCTACGCAAATCAAAGATGAGTTGGATTCTGTGTATGGGGACTCTGCACCATCATTTACCACAGTGAAATTTTGGGCAGCTGAATTTAAACGTGGCCGTAAGAGCTTGGGAGACGATGAACGTTCGGGACGTCCAAAAACTGCAATTACCGACGAAAACATCGCCAATGAACTGCTTGACCATCCGCCTTACTCACCAGATCTAGCCCCAAGCGACTTCTTTTTGTTCCCTCATCTAAAAATTGCGCTCGGAGGACAGAGATTTTCGTCAAATGAAGAGGCAATCACCTTCGTGAACAATTATTTTGCAGAGAAAAACGCCGAGTACTATTTGGACGGGTTACAGAGATGGGAGCATCGCTGGGAGAAGTGTGTAGAGTTACAAGGAGACTATGTTGAAAAATTTAAAAAAAAATTCTGAAAAAATGTCTTGTATCTTTGTTAGGTCGGAAACTTTTCAGCCCACCCTCGTATATCCGGTACCGATTTTTTCCAGTTAAAAGTATATACGTGGTATTATCATCAGAAAATTAAAGGATTTGCTTTTAAATTTGATAAATGAATAATGAATATTCTTTTATAGATTTGTAATTCTTATTTATGCATCCGGTCTAATTTTCCAAATTGTAGCAACATACAAATTTGCCTTTTCCCCAAATTGAATATATCAATTGAAAATCCTTAATTAGTTATTACTAATACAATAATTAATAATATAAATAAAATATTTTAATTTTTATCATCGTTTTAAGTAAACATCATTTTTAGGACTCGTAAATAACTTCTATAATTATACAGTACAAAGTGGGCAGATATCGAATATTTATTTATAGTACGAATATCATACATTTTGTATTTTGTGTAAATAGATTTTTGAACAAAATAAAAACGTTTCCATAGTTGTTCATCATACCGCCACACCCCTAGGGATCATAATTGACCATTGTCCTAATTGAATTCCATTGCAATACCGGCCTGAGTTATAAAATTCGCAGGCGCGTGTTTATTATCGATTGTGCCCTTTGGGCTCTTCGGCGTCGCCGTCGTGAACGAAGCGAGTAGTGATACTCATACAGTGCGCAGCAGTCGCAATTTGGTCACAATCGTTGTTGAAGTTACTCAACAGTTTAGTACGAGTACCATAGTGATGGCTTTATTAGCGACGAAAACCGTGCGAACTTTGTTACTAACAAAAACAATACGTTCAACCACAGTTTAACAAACAAAAATATACAAATACATCGAATGTTATCACCCGTATAAACACAGTGATGCTTTTTTTGATATCATAATCATTAAATACATAAAATGGCTTTCGCAAATTCATCCATTCTCAAAACACCAACGGTATTAGAGCAATTACTTGAGGAAATCAACTTCCAACGAACGAAGGAAATGCGTCAACTGCTCAAAGACGGTGAGTTATACTTTTTCGGGTTGTATTATATAAATACTTGGTGTGATTCATTGTACTATGCGCGCGTTTTGTATTGATTATTAAAAAGTTTTTTAAAAGATTGTCTCCTTTAAATAGGGGTTTGTTTGTAAGTAACCCGACTATAAAGATCGGAATGGGGCGAAAGAGACTGATCATCCTAATTATAAATTGAAAATGGTGACACACTCACTTTTTTAGCAAATGAAAGCTTTCTTACATTGGGATTTTGTTAATTGTTAAATCGAGCACCCAATCGTTATATAAATAAAGAATTCTCATATCTAATAGAAAAAATTTGAAAACAACTGTATGATTCACCTGATAAGCTGTTATTTTATATTTTGTTATCTTTTCCAGACTCTGGTTTTGTGATGCTCCAAGGAACTACATATTGGACAGATTTATTTGTACGGCATTTTCTGTTTCAAAATGAACAAACAATCGACTGCGATGATTTATTGTTTTTTGTTCGAAAAAAACACGTCAAAGGCACTTCGCGGTATTTACCAAAATTCGAGGTATAACGATAAAGAACATCATTTATTAGTCATATGTTATTTTTATCACATACTGTTTACAATTAAATATAGTTTTTATTTATAAAATTATGGTAAATCCCAGATTTATTTTAATTATTTGTGTTGCCGGAAGCCGCTATAAAATGTATTTATATGTTTTATTAACTTCCTCTTCAATTCAGAAACGGATATATAATGAATTTATTATATAAAACAATATGAAGGTTATTTGTCGATAATGTTGCTGATTCAATTGGTTCTAGACGGAAGTTGATGTGTTTCGAAAAGACAGTAGAAAATTGCCGATCGGCGATCCCGACATCGATTGGGAAGAAACTGTCTATTTAAATTTAATAATACACCAATTTGATTACACTCTAACACTGGCAATATGTACAAGAACAAGTCCGAAAGAACTTCAGGTACTGAAGCGACATTCGCAGAAAGTGTATGCCTCACCGAGTCGTCGAAGAATGGACACCAAAGGAGAAGTTGAAGAAATGACGTATCCACATATTTGTTTCATGGTTGACAATTTCGATGAAGTTTTTTGCGACATACTAGTCCGAGATGGGGAAATGGTATGCGTGGAATTAGTGGCTTCCGATAGACAAGGTGCAATTCAAGGCGTTATTTTCCTGGGATCCATTAGATATGACGCCTTGAAGAAAGTATACGACGCAAGAGTAAGTTTGAATCAAATTCCATGAAAAGCCATTCATATTTTTTATAAAATCGTTAAATTGATATTAAAATTATATAGCTTTTTTTTTGGTTTTATAGCAATCGAGTCTCAGTACAAAAATGGCACAACGAATGACATTCGGTCTGTTTTCTGGCTCAAGTTCAGGCCGTTGTGAGTTCGTTCGAATGAAAGGACCTCAAGGAAAAGGTCACGCGGAAATGGCAGTTACGAAACCGAAAGGTTCTGGAGTGGAAACGCCGACATCCGAACCCGGCTTCTGTGCAACCGATATGTGGGACTCTGACTGGGACGAAGACCCAGAAGATTTCTACGTTTATCGTAGTCAACGACGGCTTAGCGATCCGAGTGCGAATTTAAATAATTTCGTACGCGGTGGTTGGAAGACGAAGATAGATGCGGCTAAATCGAGATCAGAATGTGAGGGGCTGGATTGTATGGAAAATGGTGTCAGCGAAATTGAAGCTGGAGATCTTAGAGATGGTAAGAAATGTTCTTTGGTGTTTTGGCCTTTTTGAAAAATTAGTCATTCAAATGTTATTTGGTGCTCACCTTGATGAAAAATTACATGGATTATCTAACATTTGAATGAAAATTGTATATATTTTCTCTGTGTTTTCGAATTTATTCTATTCTGTAAGCCTATCGTTGTTTCCTATTGATCGATAACTTTTAAATGTGTTTCTATCTTTACCGGTATCGGCGAGGCAAAAACGAAATAAACGGAGACTATTTGTTTTTGGGAGCGCATAAAAAACAATTCTATATAGTATACTTAAAAATACGTATTTAAGTCAAGGACAGAATATTTCAATTTGTATGTATTAGTTTCAACTTTCAATATGCTTGTGAAAGAGATTAAATATTATTGTTTATTGTACATACATATATTTCAACTAAAAAAAATTGTTTACATGTCCATTTTATCTGTAGGTGTATAAAAAAATCAATTTAATGTGAATAGTATTCTGTACTTTATAGAATATATCGATGTAAGTTCAGCGAAATAATTCCAGCCAGATATGTAGCTGGTATTTTATAAAGATCTTTTCTTATGGACTTTTAAATTAAAAAATAAATTAAAATTTATCGATCGTTGTACATACATATATATATGTACATATATATATATATATATATATATATATATATATATATATATATATATATATATATATATATATATATATATGTATTGTAAATAGGATTAAACAATTGTGCTTAGAGAACACATGCTATTATTGATATAAACGAGAGAGAAGCAGGACAGTGTCCCGAATTAAGGGAAAATAAATTTTAAATACTGCACTATTGATTTTGTTGTCAAAGGTGAGCAACTTTGAATGCTACACACAGTAACAATTAAATGTTGCTTAATAATAATAAATAAATAATGATTGAATTGAGTGGTGTAACTGATTGTAGTGTTTGATGGTTGTTTGTAGCGTATGGATTAAATGGTGCACGTCCTGCTTCTTCCTCGGTGTCGGGCCGCGGCTGCTGCGGCTGTTGGCGTCCGGTGTCCTGCAAGCGCGGCGCCGCCGACTCGCTTTCCCTCATGTCGGAGATGTACTGCCGAAGTGCCCCAACGCCGCCCACCATTAGTTGCGCACAAAAGGCGCCGATTGGCCCACCCGATTCACAATGTCCCTGTCTCACCAGCACGGCACGGCACAAGTTCGTCAACAGCATCCTCAATCAATCCGAATACGAAGTGGCAGACGATGCCACTTCACTCAAATGCACCAAAGACATATCGTCCAACAACAAATCCAAACCAAATACCATCACAGAACTTTCAGAAAACGCCAACTTCACCGAATTCGAATTTGCAGATGATGCAATCTCCCTAAACGGCGAGCTCTGTGATGAACGTCCAACTAGTAGAAATTCTATATGTAGTTTAAAGAATGACAACCCATCGTTTATCAATGTGAATGGGAAAGAGGAGCTACCCTCACCGGAACAAAATGTACAAAACTGTTCGGTACAAATGCAGTACCTGAACAAATCCCCGCGGAGTCACTCTCCAATGCAGAAGACTGATTGTGCACTGAGCAATAAAAACGTAGAGAAATCAATAAATACTAATGTAGAAAATAAGTTGAATAAAAATCCTCATTTGGATGGCAACCGGAATCGACTGACGGTGCCGCCTGAAAAAAGCGATAAGGCGTACAGCACCTTACCGAAGCGGAAACGGGATTCGGTCAACCACCGAATGTGGTATCGACCGGTTCTGGAACCACCACATCGCGTCACACCAGATGGCACTGATATTTATTACTGGTGTGACATGCCCAAACGCATGGGTCAGGGTAAGCTACGAACACTATTCCTCATCCTTTTAAAATCCTCTCTTATAGGGAATCATTTTAATTTCGTTAAAGGAAACAACGTTTTCGTTCCTTATTACATTTAGGAATCAAATGCTCGAAAACCAAATAGTGGTTACGATATCCAAAGAAATTTATAAATCATTTTGAACTTTTGCTATGTATTCAAAGTTAAATACATGATATAAAAAATATATGCTCAAAGCAAAAAAAAAAAAAACATTCTATAAAAATAAATTCTGTTTAGGTGATAAATATTCCTATTTAAATGAGATAATAGATTCACATTAATTCTCCATTCACATCAATCCTTACTCATTTCACGCTAATCATTTAAATGAATCAAATCTTTTTCTCGCATGCTCTTTTATTATGCTTTCGCAAAAATAAGCTTTCACAATCATATTCATTCATATTATAGATACATTCCGATAATAACATTTACTTTCTTAGTTAGCCTTTTTCTCAATATTTCATGAATAATTTTTTACGATATTATTGTAAATATCATACTTCCCATACGCATTCCTCATCTTGTTTCCTTTAGAGGATCCACAAATACATCTCAGAAATGTATTTTCCTTAATAACCACCCTCCTTTTATACTTGGCTTTCCAAACCCAATATTTACTCTTAAAAATTAACGACGACACTAACATGCCATTGTACACGCCTAATATTGCCATTCCAATGGTTGCAATGTTTCTTAATAATAATAATAATAAGAAGTACTTTTGTTCCAGAACTAGATGATGGACAGTACAATCCCTTATGGACAATGCGCGGCTTTACACAAACATTCCATTTCTGGAAAGAAAACAAACGAGCCCAATCCGTACCTTTGAACGCGTTCCTTACATACATAACATTGCCTTGGTGGAGTATCGCTAAAGGTGATATATTTTTCAAAAAAAATTTATAAACAAATTCTATTAATATTCTTTAAAATTTTCAGATATTTTGGACCACCGTGAAGGTCCTATATTAACATTTTAGCATTTTTAGTTATAAGCACAGAGTGCTATCAATGAATAAGCTGCCACGAAAGTAGAAAAAAAAGAACATTTCTCGTTATGATTTATATATATATATATATATATATATATATATATATATATATATATATATATATATATATATTTTATGTACAAAATTAATGCCCAGTTGCGCGGAAGTAATTTACATTTTATAAGCTCGATTATTATATATATATATATATATAACAAAGCAACTATTTAATAAAAATCATATTAATAAACAAATGCACACCTTAGTAGTTGCCACAAAAAAAGTGAGTTTAGCCAAAGATAATTTGAGAATATATTTTCGGTTTTTGTTCAGCCATTTTTCAAATTAACTTCGGTTGACGCAAGTTTAGATTCTTTTAAATTTGGGTAATATTTACAAAATGTACCTATATGAATTAAATTCCCAAAATATCTCAGCGCGTCAGAATGTTTATAAACTAAATTCTACTCTTAATTACGCCGTCTAAGGTGTGTCATTTATTCAACTGGGTATTAAAAAGTAACAATATTATTTATACGCACTTATTGTCAAACGATCGATATGTTTAATGATATTTTGTATATGTTATTTATTTTTAAAATGCATAGTTTTTAAGTAATATTATATCGGAAAACATTTCAAACCTAATCATGTATAGCGTAAGGTTTGAGCTGTGATATGTGAAAAAAAATATGTTTGTAATGATATATGTATGACTTATTTATTACAATATAACGACGATGTTTATGAGGGTATGCGCTTTGTTTTCATATAATCGCGTTCTAGAAATAAAGAGTATAAAAAATGAGACCAACCATGACATTTGATCTTGTATATCATCACAGAATTTTTAAAAGATAAAACTATTTGAGATCATAGCTCGGTTTCCGTGGGAGACCGTTTCCTGATTATGAACTCATAATCTTTATTATTTTAATTCAGTTCAGTGTTAGAAAAAGCCGTCATACCATCGTAAGTGCACTTAAAAATTGTGGGATTATTCAGTAATATTTTATATTAAGTCGTTTAATAAATATCTTATATAATAATTTAATTACCTTCAAGAGTTAGCAGTGAAAATTATATGCATATTAGATTAATATAAAATAATCATTACTTATTAAATTAAATATTTTTTATTGTCGTTTCGGAAATCTTTAAATTAGTATTAGACATTATTTAAAGATGATTTTGTTTTTATCCAATAATCCTAGTTTATTGGGAAAGAAACATAAAGTAATTTTATATAACCAGGTTTGCAAATGGTAAGATGTTTCGCTCTGTAATATTTTTACTACTATCGTTGATAGTATTTACAAATGCCTGCTTACGAGAACCAACACCTTACCAAAGCCGTTTCGGTAAGAAAGCTGGAGATAATGGATTTAAAATACGAATAAGTGGGGATCCCGAAAAGTATGTTCCTGGAGAAGTGTACACAGGTATTTAAATAAAATATATCCAAATAATTTAAAGAAAATTACTGGTAGCATAACTACAAAGTAGTCACTGACAATCTGCGGAAAGAAAGAAATCTAACAGTATCTTGAGACACATACAAGTTATGTATATTTTCGTAGGAAGTGTTTTATTTTTTTGTTCTTTAAAAGTACAATTATGGCGTATCACATTCGCAAACAATAATTGATTTGACTATTTTTTTAAAGTATTTCTTATGGGATCCAGAAGTTATGAAAACGTACAACATTTTAAGAGATTCATTTTAAATGTGGAATCAACGAATGATCCTGAAAATAGATCACCACAAAAAGTAGGGGTTTTTCAATTGTTACCCGATGCTTTATCGAAATTTAATGAAGAATGCGTGAACACAATTTCGGAAGTCGATGATTTAGATAAAACGGAAGTGTATGTAATGTGGACTGCCCCACCAGTAGGTTCCGGTTGTCTTACATTTAGGTTTGTATTTAATTCGTTACCCCTCCTAGTTAGCTTTGCATTTATTCAATTTTTTTGAGATTAGATCAATGGTTTTACAAGATTCCCGTAATTGGTACGCAGACGATGGTGAACTTAGTAAAATAGTTTGCGAAAAAACTTCCAAAGACGTCAAATATGATGATCAAGACTGTTGTGCTTGTGATGAAGCTAAATATAATGTAACTAATCATGGTTCTTTCAAAAACAAAAACTAATTCATAATTTTAAGGTAATCTTTGAAGGAATATGGTCAAACATAACACATCCTCGAGATTTTCCAACACATCTATGGCTAACACATTTCTCAGATGTTATCGGTGCTTCTCATATCAGGAATTTTAGTTTCTGGGGTGAAACTCATGTTGCTACAGATGGTTTTCGTAGTTTGGCCGAATGGGGATCACCTAGGTTACTAGAAAGTGAGCTAAAAGCTCAAAGTAAATATTTGAAGAATATTGTGAAAGCACCTGGACTCTGGTACCCAAATGTTAACACTAATACTTCAGCTATTTTCCGTGTGGATCGGAAACGACATTTGGTTTCACTTGTTTCTATGTTGGGTACGTTAAATAAATTTTCAGACGTAGTTTGTGTTAGTTTTCATGAATCTGATTAGCGAATCAACCTATCAAATAATATTGTTATCTATTGAGGATATATCTAATTATATTTTCTTCCCAAGGTCCATCGCCGGATTGGGTAGTTGGAGTGAATGGGTTAAATTTATGTTTAAAAAATTGTTCTTGGATGGAAAATTTAACTGTTGATCTGTTTCCATGGGATGCCGGCACAGACAGTGGAATTACATATATGGTATGGTATTAAAAACGACGGATTCTATTAAAATATTAAAACTGTTTGGTTTTAGTCGCCAAATGCTGAATCTAACCCACGCGAACGAATGTACCGCATAACAACTATGTACCCAGAGGACCCTAGACAACCATTCTACGACACAACCAAATCGGAAATGCCTGCACTAGCCCGATTTTATTTTACACGCGAGAAAGTCACACCGAAAAGCTGTGACGAAGAATTTTTAACTTCCCAAATAGAAGTCGTTGAAGAAGCTGAAGATGATGCCACAAAACGTAAGTTACTCATTAATACGTTTCTGATTTGAGAGTTATAAATAACGATTCTCTTTTATTATAGCTGAATGTGCTGTTACTGAGTTTACTTCTTGGAGCACTTGTTCAGTCACATGTGGCAAAGGACTACGAATGCAATCCAGAGAATATAGGATGCCACAAAAGGCTCAAATGTTCCAATGTAAACGGCAATTGGTGTTCAAGGAAAT
Source organism: Nebria ingens riversi (assembly GCA_018344505.1). Lineage (NCBI taxonomy): Eukaryota > Metazoa > Arthropoda > Insecta > Coleoptera > Carabidae > Nebria > Nebria ingens. Next base: position 125,792 of record JADQWA010000155.1, on the reverse strand, counting down.
GTGCGTTGCTAATATACCAGAATGTGATGGGTAAGTCTTCCCCAATCAACAATTTGACTAAAGCAATAATGTTTCTAGTATAAATTAATGTTATTATTGTTTAAAAGGACCCAAATAGTATCTGAAGACTCTAATGAACTATTGGAAAACAATGAAGAATTTTGCAAAACAACAACGTGGTCTGCCTGGTCAGAATGTTCAGCTACTTGTGGAATTGGGTTCACAATGAGAACTAGACAATTCCTGGATAGGGTCGGCAGGAAGAAGTGTCCTCATGTTATTATAAGTATATATCTCAAACACAGTTTTGATTAGGTAACTAAATTCAATTGTTTTCTAGTTGAGAAAGATAAATGTATGAAGCCAATATGTCAGGCTCATCAAATTGAAGCGATTGATCCAATGTGTCCGGTAACCGATTGGAGTGAATGGAGTCCATGTAGTGTGTCGTGCGGAGCAGGAGTAAGAATACGAACACGGTTTATTTTAGTGGATTCTACATTGCAACAGAAGTGTAGTACTCGTGTGGAAACTACACAACAACTACCATGTACCGAGAGAACTGATTGTAGAATTGATATGGCGACAGCAAAAGGTAAGCAAAATAGAAATAAAAGAAGTTTGGTTGAATGGCGCAAGATTATGTTAAGATGTGAATGAATGTAAATGTGGTTTTTGTCACCCCATTTGATAGGAATAGGCATGATTATGTATGTATGTATGTATGTATGTATGTATTTCCAGAATAATTTATTGAAATTTTCTTATAAATAATGGTTTTTTTTGTGGATATTTTAGAAGTTTGTATGCAAGAAGTCGAACAAGGACCTTGCACAGGACAATTCAACCGTTGGTATTTTGAACCAAGTAAACGTATGTGCATACCATTTGCATACGGTGGTTGTCGTGGCAATCGAAACAATTTCTTAACCGCTGAAGAGTGTGCTGACACGTGTAGTGTTATAATAGGTATATACATACGTATATAAACACAGGTTACATTTGTAACGTATTCATAAAAATATTCATTATTAGGTGGCACAATACAAAATACTGCCAACTCACCATCATCAACTTCTTTTTCGACTTCGACGGCGGCTTCATCAAAGATTGACTGCGTAGTAACTGCATGGACCGATTGGGGTCCATGTAATGTTTCTTGCGGACCCGGCACATCTACACGAAGCCGAATTGTCAAAATCGAAGCACAAAATGGTGGATTACCATGTCCAAAACGTCTTATACGACGACGTAAATGTACTGGTCCACCATGTTTCACATTTGTTTAATATAAAACTCACTTTCAACGCGAAAATGTAACACTTTTAATTGTAAAACGCCCGCACTGGTTAGATGTATGACTGAGTATGGGAAACTTTTATGATTCTAAACATTTTCCAGTTAAAGTATAAATTTACTATTACGCTTTGGTCAATATAAAAAACAGAATTCTAACCTAAAGCTGACTGACATATAATATTCATTATCTTTATTGTTTTATGTATAAAACGACTGTAGTTTGTGAAATATAAATTTAAGAATAAATTTCAATTTAAAAAAATCCAGATTAATTAATTTCAAATGAGTTTTCATTGCTGAATTTTGGAAATAAAGTATCAAATTTTGAACTCAGTGCATTAAGTGCAATTATATGCAAAGTGTAATATTTAAATAAAAATATTCTAAAATTAAATTGGTTTTTTACCGAATTCACTCTCAAACATCTAATAAGTTAACACCCCATTTTACATAAATACAATACAAAATGAACTTGAGAACTGTCTACTCACAACTGAAATATCATTTTCATAAGTGGTGTGGAAACGTATATATAACTGGCTTGCACTGGTCTCTTCTGACTGGTTCCAACAAATTATATAAAACTAAAATTATTATGACATAAAGTAACCAAAACTATTATTTTTCTATTTAATTGACACTGTTGAACTGAATTAAAGTTTCAAATATCAAAACCGAGTATCTATGTATTGAACTTTGTATACATTTCATATACATATAATATTTTCCTATCAAATAACCGATTCAATATTATTGATGATTAATCAAATTTTAAGATACAAAGTTGTAGCGAGTATTCATATATTTTTAAGCCGTATGAAGATAACATATTACTAATAGAAGTCTAATAGGATTTTTTTACTTGTACCATATTGAATTATTTAGACAGTCCGCCAAAACGATCGTAGTTGGTAGTTCGGGTTGCGTCTGATGCTCTCATAGGTGGCTTTGACAAAATTGACATCTGAAGTGTATTCATTCAAACATCTAAAAAATCTAGTTAAATTTGTGATTAAAATTAAGAGTACTTATAATATACATGTAGTCATTTATTACTAGTGCAATATAACATTAAATTCCCTTCAAACTCACAGTGATTTTACATACATATTTGGCTCTATCCCTATTATAACCTAAAAATGGGGCTTATTAAATTTGATCAAAATTGATATTATTTTACGCTTATTTCTTCACTTCTTTATACATATATAAGTTTTCACATCATATTATATTAAAATGCTTAAGTTATTATCATCGGATTACTTATTAATATTAATTGTAACAGGTGTGTAAAGCAACAATTATCATACTGTCTATGTTAGTTACATTTTAATTATTGTTATAGGCTAGTGCAAAAAAATGTTGTTTAATCGAACTTCGCCGTATGCGAGATCGCCGCTGTTGAGACCACAATCGGAGCAGCCGATCTTCGACATACATCTTACGGAATCCAAAATCATTGAAGATGAAGAAATTATTGCATCGCGAAGTCGGTATTTGTACTGCTTTTACTGTCGTCGTCCGTGTTTAAGTAAAGCAGGTAAAACAAATCATGAAAAATCTCATAAAAGATTACTATTGAAAGAGAAACGTAGTGAAGTATATAAAAAACCTAAGCGTGTTCTAAGATATATATGCAAAGTTTGTGATGAGGAATTTGTGTCGCGGAGTGTCTTAAACGAACATAAAGAAGTGCATCGGGAGATTATTGAGTGTAATTTCTGTCACAAAAAATTCAAAGACCGTACCGAGTTTGAATATCATGACGCGATTAACGATGGTCAAAATTACTATTTGTTAAACACACATGCGCATCGTACCCGATCTCAAAGCCGGCTTAGTTGCCACAGTTTAGTGCCCGAAGTGCGTTCATCGTCTTGTGAGAGCAATTTCTTCAATGGCCCCCCATCGTTGCCCGATCTCAATTTGGAATCGCAAAAGCGGCCAAGCAGTCGGTCGAGTCGCCTGTCGATGTCTTCGACAGTGCACAACTCGAAGAAATCACGCGCCATCGCTAGTTGGATCGAAAACAATCAATACTTGAATGCTGATGATGATGAGGAGGAGGATGATGAGTATGAGGATGATTCGGATTCGATGGTATCGACACAGCAATCCGATGGCCGTTCTCTTAGTAGGGGATCAATGACATCGGATTGGAGTGAATCGAGTTTTGGCTTGCAAAATCTGTATATTTGTTCTGAGGAGCACTGTATGAAAACGTTTCCTAGTTTGAATTGGGTGACGACGCATGAAATGGTTGAACATAAGAAATTGGCGTTGTTTGGATGTCGTGAATGTCGACAACGGTTTATAACAAGGTACGTTTATTCTATATTTTTTATTTCTATCCGCGTACAGCTTTTATAATGCGTATAGTTGAACAAAAACGCAATTGACCGGTAGCAAAATCATTGCCCCAATGACATGTTCTTCGAATATTTCATATGTAATTCATCAAAATTATAATTATTCCTCCCATTAGAAACTATTATAGATTAAACATAATATAATATCGATTTATTTTTTTGCATTTAAAAGCGAGCATTTGAGACAACATCTAATCCACAAACATCCAAACGTATCCATTTGTGTACTATGCGATAATTCTCAAAATAGCCTAGCAGCAATTCACAAACATTTTGCAATGCATCAAAAATACTCGATTAAGTGCAAACTGTGCGGTAAGTTATTCATTAGTAAATACTATCTTCGGAAACATTTAAAAAAACAATCAGTGGATCATGAACTATCAAAACCAATAAAATCGTCAATTTTAATACGAATCGATCGACGAGAAACCAGAGAGTATGTCGATTTGAATGCGACGTTTCACACATATCCAAGTTCGTCCGATTTTTCGTACACACAGTTGTGTTGCCAAGAATTGAATAATTGTGAAGAAAGTGATTTATTGTGTGATTTTACTGATGATCAACCGTGGCGATCTTGATAAGTTTTTATATATTTCTTTACGTGATTTTTAAATAAATGATAAATGTTTATAAAATTTTGTCGCAACCGAATTTTTGAAATTATTTTACCGTATTATAATTTACAAAATAAAACTAGCTTTATTTCGCATTTTTTAAATGTATGACGAACATCTAATAAAAATTCCATATGGGTTTCATAATATGTTAAAATATTTATGCGATAACGACATTTTTACAATGTGGTTTCGCTGTGAATACTTTAATAATAAGATTACTTAATGAGGCCGTTATTTTTTCAAAAATTCGGTTGTCATTGTTGCCATTTTTGTAATGTATAAACTATTTTTTATATTGTTCTCTAAGCATTTTATGTATATATAGCATAGATTATACACATTTCTATCAGTGCTTATTTCTAAACTAATTTTAGAATTGCGTTATATTATTTAAAATGTAAAACAGTAATATAGGAATTTCTTAATACTGTATCACTATATAAGAAATTGTATATTTCATTTTAAAAAACTTGAATAGTAATTATTAAATTAAATTATTTTTTGTTTAATTATAGTCTCAAAGACAATCTCTCGCTAGCAAACTGAAATAAGTGTATTTGTTAGATAATGAATTATACTTTTTCTCATTTATTTTTGTTTTATTTTTTTTTTTCGTCAGCAAATAATTTTTCTAATTGATACATCTTTAAATAAAATACGTTTAAACAATTTCACAAGGGTACATGTAGATAGTTAAATAAATATGCATAAATGTGGCAAAAATTAAAACTTTATTTTTGAAAAAAAAAATTATAAATGAGTAATACCATTTAAACATAACCTTTAAAATAGTACCTACTATTATGTGATTGCCGACATTTGTGGATTAAATAAATTTTAATATAAGACTATTAAAACCGTCATTTCATTTCTGTGTTTGATCTATTTAAACTTGTTTAGAAATGGTTAAAATAGCATTACAAATAAAGGCGACTTTCGAAAATGTCGAAAAACTGTCAACATGTCATCCAGATTTTAACTTTTTCCTAAAAATGAAATGTTTGAATTGTGGTGAACAATCAGATAAATGGCATGATGTTACGGAATCATCAACAGTGGAAACTGCAAGATCAGAAACGAATTTCCAGGCCAAATGTAAATTGTGTTCGAGAGAGAATAGCATGGATATTGTTCCAGGAAGCAATGGTAAGATTTCCGAAAGAATTACATTACATTCATTCCTTTAAAAATCCTAACAGAGTAGTTTAAGTATGTTTACACAAATAAAATGAAGACTGAGCATATTTAATTATCGGTTTGTGTAATTTAAATAGCTTTTTTATTTTTGAAAATTGTGTTGATTATTCAAAATATATTCATCTTTTATGAAAGGAGACTATCTTTCGGATGACCAAGGAAAATTTAAAATAATTGTTATATTTGATTGCCGTGGAATGGAGCCTATGGAATTTTCACCGAGAGATGGTTGGATCGTGAAAATTGAGGATAGTAATAAAGTATTTGATGATGTGGATCTAACTGAGAAGGAATGGGTGGAATACGATGAAAGCATACAACAATCTGTAGGTATTTATGAATTTGAATCGCAATTTGTCAAAGTTAAATAATTTCAGATGCATTTATTTGTTCTTTCTAAATATACATTATATCTAAGTGTTTATATGAATAAATTGTTTAATTTAACAATATTGTTGAATCATTTAGATGTTCCTATTATTAATGTATGACCAACTATTATTTTGATTATTTATTTAATAAATGCAACTGTTCATTGATTTTATTAATGTCTTCAATAACACCAATGAATAGTTAAAATTATTTGTCAATTTTTAGTTAAGTGTTGCTTTAATATAAAAAATATTGAATTTACCAGTCAATAAAACTTTATTATTAAAATTATTTAAGCACAAGCGACACTGAATTCTGCATAAATATAACGCTAATTAATACACCTACAAATTATTTTACTCAAATTATATACATTTTTAAATAGTAATTGTAGTAACAGTGTTTGTTTAAATTTTAATTTTCACAATTCGCAAATCTATAAAAATGACGAACTTAACATTTACCCATCCTACTAATTATTTCATACTTATTTTAAATGTACCAGTTTGTTCTTTGCAACTGCCTCAGCTTGTCTACATGTTTGCTCAGTTTCGGAATGTGTTTATCAATTAATTATCTGTATAATCGAGTGATTTACTCAGTTCAATGTTGAGATCAAGTTGATGAGCTTTTGAAAATTCGTCATTTTTACAAATGAACAGGCAGGACTGTGTGGACATTTGTAAACATCAGCCATCTTAATTAATGATAATATTAATAGAAAAATAAGAGACGCTCTTGGTGACTACTGGACAAAAGACGCCAACCGCGTTTAATGTTTAAGTACTGTATGATAGCTCGTACGCATATAATTAAACCTAAACATTATTATTTATCAAACGAATGCGTAATGCTTAAAAGTACTAAGATGAATCCTTACCAAATGTCATTATCAACCACCATAGCCAACTGTTTTCTCGCGATGCCAAATCTGTGGAATGTTTTACGATTAACGTCCACTTGGCGAGCGATAATCCAAAACCAGATAGTGCCCCGTAACGTGAAGCAATCGTGTGGCAGAAACACATCAACAATAGAAAACCAATCCAGTTGAATATGAATGCAACTATAATGCGAATCACACCACATTATATTCAAGTCTACTTGCGATTTTTAAAACGCATGCGCAAATATCAAACATAAGGCTGAGGCGCTATTTTTTTATCTTTGTTAAGATTTTTAATTTACCCAATTTTCACTATAGACTAAAGGAATGATTAAAATAAAACTGCTACATAAGCTAGTATTGTATATCTTGGAAAACTGAGCAACATTAATAGATTTGCTCTTAAGTTGTATATTTTATAGCGCAAATTCCCCTTGTAGTTTGAAATTAAATTTTATATAATCAACAATTTCGTTTCATATAATTGACAACAATGTTAAAAGTTTTAAAGTATTTGGGTGCATGCGAATAAAAAGAGTTGGAACAATTAAATTTACCAAAGAAAGCTGTGAAAAACATAAAATCAGTTCCCAGTAGACCGGTATCTACATCAGTATCATTTGATTCAGCATCAATAGCGAGAAACGCCAAGGGTTGTCCTGGTGGACGACTTGGTATCGGCTGTAAAATGATCTAAAACTCCAATGTATTATACACAGAAATATAGCCTAGGCATAATACCCGTGTAGGATGAGTTGGTTCGCCTTGTAAAGTCTTTTCTCTTTGTACTTCTTCATAAGTAGGTAATTTGGTGGCCACCTCATAGGGCGGTGGTGCTAAGAAATCAGGCTTAGGCGGAGGGATATCTTCTATGTCCGAGGTGTTCATAGGGTATCCTGGTGCTACATTTGTATGTGGCAGAAATGATGATTGAGCAGCAGGAGGGTTATCCTCCAAATTTGGTGGATTTTGCTATAAATATTATTATTTACACCCATAACATTTCACATCACTTTACTACGAATAATACAAAGCAAAACATGGCGTAAAATAACCAAAACAACATACATTCCTGTGCGTCATTATTACACAAATACTATTCACAGATAACAATAAATTTCTTTACAGTCTTACAAAAATCTAGGTGAGAGAATTCACATTAGCAAGTACAATTTCAAATAAAAACCACAAATCGATATTATAAACCAATCACAGATAAATACAAGTGCACTTTTCAGCTAATTTGATTGGAAACAACAAAAATAAATGAATGTAAATACCATTTTCGATCACTAGTTTACTAAAAATTGACAGCTCAGAAAACACACTGACAAATATGGCGACCTTTAACTATGTGGTCGTGCTACGTTTATACATACAAAATATGTAACTTAACACTAACACATAAATTATTAACCTTAGGTGTATTTCATTCAAACTAGCTTGATAATGCACTTCGTCATTTTCAAAATAGTAAATATGTATTAATCAACTAATAAATTAAGCTTTGTACATTATTAATTATTGAGCATGCGCAAATTGTATTTTGTTTTAGATACAAATCTATTGTTTTCTCGATAGTTTAGTAGATTTATCACGTTATAAAATAGCAACAAATAATAGATACTAGTTCTAGAAATAGTTTTATTATCATATACATTTGTTCAATTGTTTTGATACGGTAGTGTTGGTGGTTACATTATCTCTGTATAAACATACCATGTTGAAAATGTACATACATTAATCATGGTACAACGGTAAAATGAGACACAGAAGTAATATTTATTTAATGATTTGTCATAGTTTCAATAACAAATAAACTTAAGTTAATTATTAAATAAAAATAATATATTTTTCACATAAGTTCCTCTGTTTGCCGGTGAATCGGCGCGCGGGTAGCCAAAACTGCTGTTTTGTGAAAATGTGTTTAGTCGAGAAGTGCGCGTCGTGGGTTGAGTAGTAAGTGAATGGTTACGTTTGAAAACCATAACGTATTTCAAAGTATTATAAAATTGTTATTTTACGTAAGAAATAAACAATATTTCAAAAGGACTTTGTATATTTACCATTTTATAAATATATTTTAGTGATTTGGTTTTGTGAATAAACTTGTTGCTTTGTGTTTATATTATTTTTACGAATGTGCTGGTGTTTATCATCTTTGTTTATACATGCTTTCAACTAAATAAAGTAAGTGTACTATTGTTTTACATTTAAAATAAACTAGATAAATGATGTTATATTGTTTAAATCTATTTACCATGCAAATGTTGGCTTAATTTATTATGATCGAAATAGTACATAAATTTGATTTCTACTAAAACAATATTGGGTTCATAAAATCAATCAACAGTACAATTTTAAGTTTGCATATAGTTTAAATAAAATTGTAAATACTATTTGTGAACCATCTTGTGCTTGAATGAGATAGTTTTAAGCAAAATAAAACAAAGAAACGTCAAAATAACGGTATCTTATGTGTTCCCGTTGAAAAGCAACTTTAGCGTTGAGTGAGTGCCATGAAAAAGTTTAGCAGAGTTAAAATAAAACACATCTGAATACGGTGATTCGTTATAAACGCTATGTCCTCGTATTCTTTCACATCTATATATTTGATAACATTTTATACTAGATCATATTTATTAAGAAAATAAAAATAGATCGTATAGCAGGATATATCTTTGAAAACAATTTTGATAACAGAATAAACATTTATTAGGTTTTTCTAGTTTACATTAATAAAATTGAATTTTTTACCAGAAAACAAAGTGATTTAAATTAAATTACATTTTATTAGTGTAGGATTTTTTTATTGACATTTTAATTCATTTTGAATTTAAATTTATTCAAATCACGAATTGTGTGTTGATATAATATTTCATTTCATAAGATTCAGATGTGTTTTGAATAGTTAATTTATATTAAAAATATATTTTTTGACATTCGTTATTTTATAAATCGTCACGTAATTTCCCTTGTTGCAAAATGAAATAGAACTATTATAAATTCCACGAAGAATAAATTTAGGTTTAGAATTAATTGTTATAGCAGTTTCGAATTGGTATAAAAAATTATGTATATTTTTATAAAAACTTATACCTACCTTATAAAAAATATAACTAAAATGGTTTTCGTCCTTCGAATTCGCAAATAATAAAATTCAAAATGAATAAATGTTTGTTTTGTAAATAAAAATATTTTTCCGATGATTTAAATAAATATTTAAAAAACTTAAGAATTTAAGTAAGCGGTTCAAGCAGCTATTTTAAGGCTGTGTCTCTATTAATGTATTCGAAATTCCTTTTTAATTGAATGAACTTTAACATTCCTGAAATATCAGGTGACGAAATACTCCAATTAAAAATGTTCATTGCATTAAATTTACATTTAAAAACGATTTATTATTGACTACTTTACAAAATATACATTCAATTTAATAAATATTTTGTTCAATACACTTATTTTGAATGTGCATTAGATTAGATCGTTATTTATTTTATTTATGATTTGAAACAATTCAGAGCGTGTAAAACGTAAATATCTAGATCATTTTCACTTTAATATGTATCTTATCGGTTGTAAAATAGATTCAACTCACCTCACCGCTAAAACTAAATCAATTTTCTCTTGTCAATTATTATCGCTGGATTCGGTTCGCCAGATGTCACTTTTTTCAATCAATTTTTATTCTAATCGTGAAAGTTGTGAATCATTGTTATTTTGCATTTGCAAGGTATATAACGCGCAAGTGTTTTATTATTAATAAATACAAGTTTTCAATTTGTTTTATTATTGAAAGTTAATTGTTAAATACTTGTTATAACCGATGTAATTACACTGCATTTGATTATCTAGATTTTAATTTTCTATCCACTTATTATGCAAATCAATTGATTGGTTTATTTATTATTTCGTTTTAAACTATAAATAGTGATATTTGTTGATGATTTTATTATTTATTTAACCCTTTGGTGGAGCCAAATTTCATTTCTCAACCAAAATTAATATCAATTGAAATAAGAATGCTCAGTTTACGATTGTGCTCATCAGATAACGTAATATCTCTATTAGGTAATTTATGATAAATAATCAGTAGAAAGTTAAAATGTAATTCTTGGTGACACTTTAACGGGTCACAGGTCAACAATGATCAGACCATTGAATTGACCTCAATTATATTTAAATGTTTTTTAACGACAGGGTGGTCACAGTCTAACAGCAATTTAAAACTAATTTGTAATTAAATGATATATTGCTACAGAAACTTTCACAGCACTTACTAGCAATTTAATTTTTGTTACTTTAACTAGAAGATTCCCTTTACTAATAAGAATATAATCGCGTATCTAATGCAACAATAATAGTAGTGCACCTGTTTTGAATCATAATAAATAAAATAAAATAAGATGTATCTAACGTAATATCTTAACAGGTGCTAATTAAATATGATCATATTTATTTATTCGTACATTTCTTTATAACAGTAGACTCAAATGCGCACATGTATAGAAAATTGCTTAAGGTTTTATTTGTAGCGATAGAATAAAAGCCGTGATTACACAGCTCAACAGTATACACTTTTATTAAAAAATATTACAACCGTAAAATATAAAAATATTTTAAATAAATGTCACATCTTTAAATTGACATAAAACCAGTTTTAAATAACAAAACAGAAAAATGTAAATGTTGTTATATTACATAAGTTTAACACAGAAAGCAAACTTCGTCGGCCGATAATGTGGCATTAGCTTTGGTTTCTTTCTACGTTACTTTCTCTTGTCCACAACACGGCACAACAGTTCTTTTTGTCTCTCTTGCTGACATTCGACGCAAACATCTCTTATGTAACCCTATACACTTTTATACGTGATTTTATACTGTTTCTTTCGTTGCCTCATTTAATTTCCTGTAAAGACAATTGCTCTCATGTTTTTACTTTTCGAAAATATTTGTGCTCAATGATCTGGAACAAATTTATGGTTCACTTGCTATTTTGAAATACGATTTCATTTTTAAATATTTATTCTCAATCATCTCTAAAAACATACAACATTTTCCCAAATTCATAAATATAACGATCTTAATAGTATACAGTGGTTGAATTAATAACAAATGTTTTTTTTTATGATTCCATGGCCCTCACAAATTCAATGAATTTATACACATTGTTGAAGCTTGTTCACACGATGTACATACATACGTATGTTAGTATTTTATAGGTATAACATTAACGCGTATTAATTACCATATACTACATACATGCATAGTCTTTTATCTCTCACGCTTTTATCTTATATCAGTTTGTTTTCTTTTATTCCAAGTCGGAACTGTTCAACGTAGGCGGTTTTTAGTTATTTTCTTAATTAATTAATTACTACCTTCATGATCAATGATAAATCTACTCTATATTACAATGTTCAATTGTGTTAAAGCCAGGGAAAATATTTGTTTGATAAACCTATAGTAGCTTTTCAAATTGTCTTAAAATCTGAAGTGGTCCAAACTTTATTTTCTGTTTTGAGCGTGCCAGATACTCGCTTGTTTAATTTGCAACCATTTTATTTAATATGTCGAATTTCGTAAGCTCTATATGTTGTTTTATCTGCTCTAATAACGCTTCATATGTCAAAATGTTCAATTTATTTATGACATAGTTCAACCTATCTGTGTATAATCGAGTTAAAAGAAACCAAATTGGTAAACAAAATTATTGAAGAAGAAAAGCTTAGACTGCCTTTAAAATTATTTAGGCCGCGCCCGTACAAATGCAACGCAAAAATATTGATTCGTTATCATCATCAGTAGGTTCTTTAAACATCTGGAACACACGTGGATGATTGTCATCCATAGAAAGAGTGTTTTTACTCCGATTAGCATGTACATTCCCATCCTCGAGGTACTGGTTCTGGTTTGTGAGTCATGGTAACCCTTGAAGATGTGTCATTCGGAATATGTGACGACACCAAATTTTCATTTGATTTTGTACATTCATGGAAACTTCCTACAGCACTACCAACTTCTAAATATAATCATAGCCCATTTATAAAATGGCAAATATTAATGCATTATGTAGATTTGTAAATATTCATTCCACACTTCTATCTTTTGAAGAGAAAGAAAAATAGAGATTTTTTTGTAGATTCCTTTGATGGAATGAGCAAAGGGGTCTTTGTAATTCCAACTTTCTTTGTCGAGTAATAGCTCCTTAGTGCGCGCAGCAACTTTGATGTAGCCAGAACAGAAATGTAAAAGAGTTTTTTTTTTTTTGCATCAACACTTTTCTTCCCATTTCAGAATAAGTTTCTACCCGTTGACATTAATGAGCAAATAGACTTCATTGTGTTATTTTTTGCAACCTTGTATGGTCTAGTTTTGATATTCAAACAAAACTTTTTGTAATTTGAAAAAATATTTGCAGTTGAACAAAAGTTTAAATAAAACTTTGCAACTTTGGTATTTTTAATTAATTAATTTAAATTTTCCATACTGAACTAATTTCGTAAATCTAATTAAATGAGATAAAACAAACCTAATTAAATCATTACGTATATATAAATTACTAGGGTAATTAAATCGTGTATTACAGGAATTAAAATTAAATTCTGTTAAAAATATACACTGTTAATTAATGATGGATAGTTATTGCGTTAGTTGTCCTTGAAAAACATTCGTGATTTAGTATAAAATCAGGTTACAAATAATGACATACTCGCAATTTGTATAACAAGTAGATAATCACTTTCACTTGTATCGTTTGAGAATATGAAAGGTGTAATACTGATCAATATATAATTCGATTTTTAAATACGTATACCTGCTTTGTATATGCACTCAATTATTGGTGAATGTATACATTTCTCTATAGTATATTTCTGATCACAAATATAAGACAAGTTTGATTTGTTTGTTTGATAAGATTTTCAAATGACTAAAAATTGTAAGTAAATTATAGAAATCAAGTAACGGATTGAATGAATGTGCACTAAACCGTATAGATATAAAATTGTTTGAGCAAGCAAGCGTTGCAGAAATAATAATTGAAAGAGAAAAGAATGATAGTTTTATGTGATTATCTTAATTATAATAAAATAATAAATGTCACTTTTGGTATCATTAATAATATCAAAATTTCACTTTATGGAAAAATCTTGTTTGTATAAATTTCCTGCTCTGTTTAATAAATGAGCAAATCTACAAAAATAATTAATATATCGTCGACAAGTTGTAAATAATTAATTAATTAATCACAAAGGGTTACACTTATATAATAATCAGTTTTTCTCCGTGTATAATCTACATTTAAATTAATTTAAGTGCGCCCCTGTAAACGCTAGCCGCAACTAATAATTCGTACCATTACAACACATTTCGAGCCACAAGTATTATGCACATAAAACCGCTTTGTGTTTTGTGCTGTGCTGTATCTATTTCACTAACAATAATAATTATTGTTCACATGATCCCACAATAATCTCATTGTTGCACTGAGGTGAACCTGCCTTTAAACATTTTCTGTGTGTGCATTCATCTTATATGCGAGTCTCTTTATAAATCTGATTATTTTTCGCATACCTCTTTGCCAATATGCAAATAGATTATTATCTCAAATGCACCTGCAGTTATGTAAGTTTCAGTTGTGTGTTTTTCCTAGACGTTTTTATATACCGACAGTATTTTGCACTGGCGTTGAACCTTTTTTTGCCCAGTCTGGTTCGATAGTCTGGCAATGTGAATGGCCCCTTCTTCCATATGGAAGCCAGCTGCTTTTTGGTTGTATATCCGGGCGATTTTCTAGTAACAAGGAAGACGAATTTATTTGTCAAATTTGACGATTGTTTGGCTTTAAACTATTTCTTGTTTCTATAAAAATTATTTCCTCTATCATTAGCACCAAGTTCATACCGCTAATTTAAATAAACGTAATTATCACTTACGCACAACTGCGTTTTAATTATATACCCTCACTAATTTTATCTCACTTAACATCATAACCATTTATACATTAGTAGAATTTTAAAGATATTGTAATAAAGAAAATTAACAATAAGACCGCATAGCTCAGTGGTACAAACTGTACATCCTGTTCTGATACTGTTCTATTCCTAATTTATGAATTGCAGTGTGAACAAAACATTTTAATTGATATATCAAATTTTAACGCTCTATATGTCGCGATATTAAGAAATAATAATTAACAAGCCTGTCTATAACCTCTAATTCGCAATTAAAATCATTACTGTGTTGGGGAACGGGGAAAAATCAGTTTCCGGTTGAATAATAACACATACATACACAACCATTTAAAATGATTTAATAGCGACTCATTGTATGTACAATGACTTAAATATCACACTACTACATCTAAACATGCAATTACGTCAAATGAATCTTTATATGTGAATTATGATTTTATTAGCTACACTTGAAACTAATCGTATTAGTTAAAATTTCGACATACCTATATCTAAAAAAAAAACATTTTAATCATATTCTTTATTTTTTTTAAATGAAAATATTATTTTTAGTAGAAATGTGTTGCACCCTAGCAGCATAATAATCTGTAGAATGTATACGTCACTAGCGAACAAAACTCGTCCATGAACAATTAAAGTTCGTGTTGATACAATGGTACGCAATACGCATTTGGTGGGTGTGTTACTGACGAGAGAAGCGCTTTTGTTGTAAAAACGAACGTAATGGATCACTTTTATCAATGTTCATGTTCACTGGTTGACGTGTGAATACAGTTGAGATGTGTATATATATATATATATATATATATATATATATATATATATATATATATATATATATATATATATATATATATGTATGTATATATATATATATATATATATATATATATATATATATATATATATATATATATATATATATATATATATATATATATATATATATATATATATATATATATATATATATACATATATATATATATACATATATATATATATATATATATATATATATATATATATATATATATATATATATATATATATATATATATATATATATATATATATATAGTTAGATCATTATAAAATGTTTATAAATAAATATTGGTGCTTAGTAATTTTGAATGTTTGAACATATGAGAGATGCACTTGAAAGAAGTATTGCAATTGAAATGATAATAACGATAGCAAGCAACATTTAGATGAGACATTTAAGTGAATAATCAAATACAGGTATACATGGACTGAAATAGCATCGCAGACGTAATGCTCGCTGCACAAGCAGACAGGCGCTGTCTCGGATTACGTCCGAATGCATTCCATTTCTGTATTTTTAGTATAACTGTTCCACATACGCCTGCACGAGAAAACCAAGTTTAAATCACCTCTAAAACTTGACTTGAAAAGAGGGTAGCACTAAATGCGTATACACACAAATCCACTTGAAATTTCGCGATTTGCCAGTGCCAATTTTAGCTAACGATGATTGACGAGTTCCATATAACACGCCATCATTCTTTAATTTTTACGATTCGTATGTCGAATGAAAGCTTAATAAATTACTAGAATTTACTACTCCTGCCTTGACCCCATAACTTTTTTTTTTTTGTGAAACATATTATATTGGAAGTTATTGTATCAACCTAGTAGGATAGCGTTTACTGTGCCAGAAAATTGAACTGCAATGTATATGCAAGCGGGAAAAACAAAATATAACGCTGAATTAGCGGTTGTTATTGTTGATTTAAAGCGACGGAATTTCTCTGAATACTAAAATGTACTCGTCGGTCGGTAAATAAGTGGTGCGTGGTGTTCTGTCAGGTTGAAAACACGTCAGAATTAAAATCGACGAACAAAACCACGTGCCGTGAATTGTGCGAATCGAAACAACTGATGCTCATAGTTTTGTTTTTGCGTTCGTATTTTGATTTATTTTTAATGGGCGTATACTGTTGAAAATAAAGAGAAACCATTCTAAAATGAACAATTGTATTTATATTAATATTAAATATTTTATTTCAGATTATCTTCCTCCTTCAAAGCTTCAAATAGAATTTGTCAAAATGTTCTCTATAAGGTAAGAATATTTTTATTTATAAATATTGACTATTTCTAATCGAATTCGAAATATACAAAATAAACAAGCATTGGTTCAGAGCTGTTTAACATTGGTCGTCGTCTTTTTTGGGGCCCTATATCTCCAGAAATAAATGGCATAGTGGTACGATTTACGTTTGTATTGGAGATTCTAATAATTTCGTATATTTTTATGCGTAGTTCGTTGATGTTAATTGCAATCTTTTAATCGTTATTTTATTGTTGATGAAATTATAATGATCACAGCAGTTTTTTATTAATTCGTAAATTAATTAGCGATGTCTACTATTCATACCTATACCTATGCATAACATTTAAAAAATAGTGTAATAGTTTCGCTTGACTGCTGATGGTAAACGTTTTATCCGTGTTATGAAATTTACAATTTTCCACCGTAACTTGTGAATTTTTATTCCGTAATTGGAGCATACCAAACCGGCTGTAGTATGCACATACATGGATGGAATGTGCTCTCTTGGAAATGGCCACAAAATTCTGTGCATTGCATATTAGATTATAGATTGCAAATATTTTTCATAAATTCGCTTAGCACGATTGCTATTATGCCTGTATAATTTTGACATTCTAAGTATGATTTCAAAGAATTTTAATGCTATAACTTACAAGATAATCATGCAATGTCAAATTAGGATATTTTCGATTCATTCGAAATGTAATTTTTATTTCAACAACGGTACATTTTCAAATATTTTACTGTCCGAAAATAAATTTATAAATGTTGATAAGTTCATTTGGGTATAATATCGACTTTCGATTTTTGTACGATATTTCAATTTACTTTTCGCGTTTACTTCTATTAGCATTCTCAAGTATAAGAAGTTGTTGACGTCCAATAAAACAATTTGAAAGTAATGCAATTTTTTTTTGTCTTGCCACTGGTAAAGCAATGGATCCTATCTGGTTACCTGAAATGTGCGAGTGGGCATGAGAAGGTATATAATGGACTCAGGCCCACTTGACGACGTCGCAATTTTGAAAGGATAACGACACTTATTTTTAGAACGTGTTCTGACACGCCTGCAACATTTCAAAAATCTGGCTCTGGAGATTTTCTTTATTCTATACAGATGTGCATAAATATATCAAATGTCACTTAATTGAGATGAGCGACAGTATTATTTTAATTTTATAATTAGGTATAATTATACCTAAAAGTATTTTTTAAAAAACTCTAATAATAGGAGGATATCTGCATTTGTGTTGTGCAATAAAATATATATTTGACCGAATCCAAATCTACCATTTCGTCATTTTACGACTTTGCGAAAAATATTCAATTGTTAGTATTTTTTTTTTAAATTTATATTAACATTTATGTAAATTTATATTTTTAACAGTGTATGTAGTCCTTTACGAATTATTATATATGAATTTAAACGTTATAAAAGTCATTGATATTAAGATCTTTTCTTCCGAGTGAACGCATTCAAAATTTATATTTTTGTTTAAAATTATGAAAGCAGAAAAATTACTTGGTGTGTAGAAATAAAGTATTCATCATTGCATCATGGCCACTTGTGTTGTCACGGTAAATTATTTACGTATTAACTCATTTTTCGGATTTCTCTTATGTCGGATGCCCGTGTCAATTCGAAGTAACCACTAACATTAAGTGAAAGATTTTCACAAAATTATGGAACCAATTCAATATGATTCAGTTTCCAAAAAAAAAAAAATGCTGAACGTATTCATATTTACTATAATATCCAATGTCGTGAATCGTCTTGTAATAAATTATACGATCGCGCCTGTTCCTGCTCCTGTTTGTGACCCCGTGTCCGTAAAATTTCAAGTCCGTCCCCAGCAGAGCAGGAACGGGTCATTGCCAAGGTCGCCACCCATAGCCATCGATCGCGTAGCTCGCAGCTGGTTAGTACCTTTGTGTTCCAATACGCGCCCGTGTAGAGCAAAATCAACAAAACGACGTTGTCCCGCAGGTCATATACCGTTCGTTGGTTGCCATAGCGATGGTGGCAACATCCATGCGACGTCCAATTTTCTTATCCGACTGTTTGGTTTTGTTTACTTTTGCTAGTTACTCGCTGATTTGAAAGACTCGAGAAATAACGCGTCGCGCTTAAGTCACAAGGACATGCTCAAGTTCAAGGACACTGGCGAAACATTCTAATTCAATTATTTTCATTTATGTACCCGCCTATACGTTACTCCAATCACAAGAACCAAATTTAATTTATGGTATAACAAAATATAAATATCGAAACTGAATAAAAGTAGAGAAGAAACAAAATTGTAAATATTCTATAATTTAATGTTTATTTGTGAAGCATTGAATCATTAAAGCAGTGGTTATAAAACTAATTCAACCGGTAAGAATACTATAAACTGGAGATATCACTTATAATTTTTTATATATAAATTATTTATTGATCGTAAGAAAATACTTTATAAATAACTTTAATAGAGGCATTGAAATACGTTTTATTTAATATTCAATACATTTCTAGTACACTGTTATTTTGCGGTTTCGTTCTCAAAGTAATGACGTCATATATCTTTCTGCGTTCGTAAACATTTTTAATACACTATTACCACATTTAATAAATATTCATTGCTATAGGTCAAAACATTGTTCCAGATATTTTATTTAAAATTTAAAATGTTTGAGTGATACTGACTAGTGCTTTTTTGAGAGAAGTACTTCAAGGTTAAATTTGAGCTTCTATTTTAAGAATTCCTTGTGATATTTTTAAATATTATATAATTCAATAATTGTATAAACAATGAATTAGAGAGTAGGCATTCGCATACATAAATAAGTATGTTTACATTTCGTAGAATCATGTAATCGGTTTGTATGTTTTTATCGTATCCAAATAGTGATATGGGTAAAGTGTGTTTGTATGGATATGAACATTTTTGTACCCTGGCAAGATTATGTTTATGTTTTACTTGATTAAACACAAGGTTATTGTGTTGACGATCCTTGCTTTTGAATGTCTATTTTATCTGTTTCAATTTTTTTTATGAAATATCGTCCTTGAACAGCACTCATGGTTCATTCTTGATGATTTTCTAATGCTTTATTTGTATTGCCATTTTGAATTAGGCCCAATTTTGGTATAACCCTTCGGGGCTGCCACCCAAGATGGCACTTCTTCATTCAGACAGTTTACTCTGCAATATTTAGGCAGTCCGCGATAGATCTTATCAAGAAATAGGAGTGGAAACTCAAAATAGTCACCAGTTCGGGCATTAGTTTCGTTTAAAAAAATTAGTCTATTTCCTAACAGTTTTATTGAATATATTAGATTATTTATATGTTTATTTATAGTTTGGCATTTATGTTTTAATTATGCTGTTTATAGATATCAATACAAAGTCTACCAAAAAATACACGAATGTATACATATAGGTATACAGAATATATATTATATACATATATATTGTTTTAATTAAAATTTCTTATTTATAATTTAAAAAATTGATTCTGAAATAGTGATCTATTCATTTTTATTGTGTTTTTTTTTTCAATAATAACCAAATTATAAATAAAATAACAACAAACATTTTAAAATGTGTATTAGGATTATTAAACAATTTTGTCAAGAAATTGCAAATATATCATCGAATAGATTACAGGTTGAAAGTGATTCATAACCGTAAAGTTACATTATCGATATTACACATTGCGTCATAAATAAGCAATATATATGCAATAACGATAAATATGCTGTACAGTTTTAGGAATAATACCTTAATAAATAACATATGTATATAAATAGCAGCTATATTCAGGAAATATATAATCGACTAATTACAACAATAATTGTCGCCTTTCTCTGAACAATTATAAAATTTAAAATACGTTTATAAAGTTAGGAAGTAATTAATTAGCTACCTATATCATATTGGTCAATCACACACACTTTACTCGTTTTATTTTTAATGGTTAGAGCATATAATTAGTTATTTATTTTATGCTTATGTTGTTAATTAATTCGTGTTACCATTTTTGGCATATCTCTGCAGGCGACGTAACATTGAATTATATTCTGAAGTGCACCTGGCATGATAATATAAAAATAAAATATTCTGTTTGTATAATTCTATAAATTACTAGGTTTAAAGTAATTTAATGTTTATTGTTGCGAGTATATTTTGCAGAAATTCTAATATGTTTAAATAGAATTCGAAATACAACTAGTGCAATATGATAGTTCGCAGTGTTACTATTAGATGGTAGCACACTTGCTAAATGATCGCTTTATGGTAATCAGTGTCGGACTGGCAAGTTTTGCTTCCTCAAGTTCACTTCAATATAGTTGTAAAAACAATCAGTTCAGGGATTCAGTTCCTAGGTTCGCTTCCATCTTCCAAGGATTGGTTCTGGGGTCTAAATTTATTATAGCATTAAAATCCTTGTTTAGATGTATTTCGTGATTACTATACTTATTATTTCGTATAAGAAATTAAAAATAATCAAACTACGATAATTACAAACACGCCGTCTAGAATGTTTTAAATGTATGTATATAACAAGATGATATTGTCATTTTAGAAATGCTAAGGGCAAAATAGTAGTAGTCAAAACTAATACGATTTAAACAAACGCTTTTATTTAATGTTTTTGGTTGTTCTAGTGGTACTAACTCCAAAACGTAAGTGGTATACATGAGCACAACAACGGCACCACCAGGCGGACATTCGGTCCCCCTGGGGCTCATGTCGTGTGTCCGGGAATCATCACCACAAGACCTGGTGCCACAAACCGAACTACTCGACTTGGACCGAAATGGTAAGTTCCTATAAATAAGTTCAACTAAATATTCGTGAATAATACAAAAACAGCTGTTTCGAGTATTTAAAAATAGTGATTTTAAAACTGGCGTTAGACGTTTTTAGTTTGGTTCAACTAGAAGAGTGATACCTTTATTTTTATCCTAATCTATTTTGTTTAGGGTTATATATTGGGGAAACGCCAATTTTTTCCCTTGTTTGTAAACAATGTTTGATGAGTGTTTGCACTGACAAAATGTAGGTCGCTAGTGTATTACAGGAAAAAAAAAAACTAGGTACAACTAAATAACATCACTATTATTATGTTATTGTATAAGGAATCAATTTATGTTTGAATGACTATTGTTCATATGTTTCTATATGTTAGAGACACATGTTAATAATGTGTGTGTTATGCCGCAAGAGGAACGTCAGGGGAAGCTCTTGTGAACAGGAAGTTCAATGCTCCAGGCAGCTATGAGCGTAGACATAAAAATTTTATGCAGGGGACTCATTAATTTTAACAACCCAAGTGAGAAGCTAAATTATATTTTTATTTCAACTTTTAAGTGAAATATATATTTAGTTTAACGTGTTTATTTTTTAATTGGTTTTAATTAATGATATTTAAAGGTCATGTACCTAATATGTTAAATCGTAAAAAAGTATATACATATATGTATATATATATTCTGATAATGAACTGCATTCCGACAAAAATTAATCTTGTATAGTTATCACGAAAAACTATAGATACAAGTAAGCATAATTTGGTAAAAAACTATTTTTCGACGCCGTAATTCAATCTGAAAAATTGTGTAAATCGAAACACCATTACGACAAGTCGTAAACGCTTCGTACGTAACGAAACAATGGCTAATATTTTTCGGGTAATGGCGTTTTTATGTGCTTAAAAACCACAGAACATACATATAAGGCTGTATATAGTATCCCTAGGGATATGCCAGGTGAGCCTTGGATACAGGTGGTTGGTGAAATATTCGGGATAAATTTTGGGTGTGAATATACGACGCATAAATTTTACGAGCGTTTTTACGACAAGATAAAGATTATAGGATTTTTATAACTTTTTCGGGTTGCGCTTAATAATAATAATAATTTTTCTGCTTCTTGTGCTCCTGCTTCTTTCGTCATCATCTTCTGTAAAAAGGTTCAGCGAATTGTAATCTGTATCCCTGAATCTAGATCAAATTATTTCTAAATTATACTAGAAGAAAAGATGATTTTAATTCGCCGCAATGGAAAAATAATGCGTGTATTTTAGTCTTTGTTATATACGGAAATAAAAAGTAGTCAACAGCTTAATATTTATTATGCAAACGGTGCCTATAAAGATATAAATCAGCGGTTGAAAACAGTAAATATATATTTGATATCAAAACTCGTATACCTACAATAATTTGAATGGAATATTATATGTGGTTTGCTATAAATCTAAATATGGGTTGACCGTTACAAAAACAAATATTAAATGCTCGTGTTTGTAGCTGGCTGGTTGATATGGTTGTTAAGATTTAGCCGGAATCTGGGTCAATGCAATGCATCCATTTACACATTGACCTCCATAGTACATACGTTATTATATGCATCATGTAATCAATGTAGGTAAATCATAATACTCGATCAATTGGAAAATTCTATTCATAATATTTGCATTGTTCTGCTCTGCGGCACGAAAAACATAAATAAATAAATTGCTATGATTTAAATTCTTTACATCTATATTTAAAATAATAATGCGTTATATTGTATGGTAAAATGTTATAGACATTATTGCGAATATTTCATTTGAACCACTGCTGTAGGAAAATAAATATATTATACTTTGACCGCAATGCTGAATGGCAAATTCGTTTACATTTAAAAATGTGGAAAATCAGCTTTTTACCTAGAAGACTAAAGTGGAACTGAACTCTGAAGCTGAGAAATATTACGACTGATTTCCTGCATTCTTCCTCTGATAATCAAATAATCAAACCTCATTACTTTGGTTATAATCAATAGAACGTGACATAATTAGTCAGTGGTCACATTTTTAACTGATGACGTCATGCATTGAACTATAGTATTTTGGTCGCTAAATATTTTTAAAAAAAATTAAGCAATATGACAGAAAGTTGTAATATGTTGTTCGTTGAACTGATACATAATATAGGGCAGCAGAGCCTAGAGACCAAAGTACTGGCGAGTAAGATATGGATTGTAACATAAAAGAATAAAGAATCTCCATCCGTGTTGTGCCTATCCGCTTGCATTGCATAGCAGAATTCCACCGGTAGCAGAACTGACGGGTATGCCGTGCCGGTGTTCCGTGCTCGGGGTATGTATCGTGTATCGAGGGAAATATAATCCCAGCATTGCTGCCAGAGCATAGCCGAGAGAGGAAACGGCCCACCACATAATCCTATCATCCGGGACAGGGATCATGTTACGCCGTAGCGCGCAGTGCGGGCAGAGATTTGATTCGTTCAAGCTCACAACGCGAGAAACGCAATAAAAAAACAATTATTATTATCATTTTATGATGAGATGTATCTACCAGCGCGGAAATTAGTGAAAACTCAGGTATTCAATTGTCCCAGTTGTACGAAACATGGATTTTGAAATACGTTACATGAAAGATCAATCATGATTATCTTTTTGTGATTGTAATGTATGAATATCTTCAGATTGGGTTAGATATGAGGAAAATCCCAAATTTAATTTGGGATTTACATTCCAATTTCCTACCAATTGTATATAAAGCATATAAACTAATTTCTGTTGGGATTGATTCTATAAATTATAACAATTACGTAAATATAGCAACCAATTTAGTTGCTAAGCACCACCAGTTACATATGATTAGATTCCTAGGCGCTATATTTTATATATTTAGAATAGCAAAGAAATTATGTTTCACAGTGTTTTTCTCATTTGATTAAATATTCGTTCGTTATATTATTAAACAGATAAAATATCAACTGACACTAAATTTTCTCCTAGTAAAAAGAAATATGTACACTAACAAAAATGGGTTTAAAAATATATCAAGGTGGTTGAGTTGTCATGTTTATTCATTTATAAGTGTTATGTGAATAACCTTTTCTTACTTTTCCGTATGACATTTATATCTTAAATTAGATTCAACTGAATCATTTCCACACAGGGACAACATTTAAAATGTTGCAAGAATCTAATATATAAATAAAACACTACGTTGTTTCATAAAATTATTTATTATTTAGATAACTAAAATATATCAACAATTACGACACTATACAAAACAACAGATTTTGCGTTTTAAAATTGTAATTAATAATGATTAAATTTGCAAACATTTATTGACAAATCGCTTCCTAATAATTTATAAAAAACTCAATTTGGAACGATTTGAGGCACATTAATTTATTTTTTATTGCCACTTTTATATAAATAAACTTTTTAAATTTAAACCAAATCGATACTTTTCATTATTGATTACTCCCAAATAAATATTAATTGTGCTCAAATAAGGTTCTACAACAGATCAAATCTTATGCGAATAATCCATTAGAAATTTAAAAAAAAAGAGTAAAGTTTCTAACCCAATTACTGCAAACCATAAGTATTCAAAGTAATTAGATACAAACACAATATTCGATTGTGAATTAAGGACGAAAAACTTTGAGTCACGACCGCTAACACTAAATATAGCAACAGTATATAATTAGAGTGAAATTAGATTAGGTAAAACTAACGGCATATGTTGTTGTAGACGTACATAGTATTAGTATCAATCATACTCAACCTACACTCTCTGGTGTTGCCCAACATCTCAAAATGAAGATAACATCTTAAAAGCTATATTAATACCTAAATATAACAAAAGCCTTATCACACACTATTCATTAATTGCGTATTAATTCCTAATTTTTGGGGAAGTAATTATAATTATTTAATAATTAAATAAACTAATGAAATCTATATGACGTCATTACCGTAAAGCATTGATTAGAAGTAGCATGTATAGCCACTGTTAATTCTATTGAAATTTGCTAAATCATTTAAAGTCTCGTTTCAACTTCACGTGTAACTAAATTCAGTAGCAACCACTGAAATATATGCACGAGTGCACATGTGCCTGTCTGCCAAAGAGTCAATAATGTAAAGATGCAAGTGACCTGTTTTCATGTCGAGTGTAAATTATTGGATCAAAAGCAACACGCGTGTGTTCTTCCGGCGCAGCGATGGGTTGCTTTAGGAAATCAGCAATGGGTGGAAAATGTAAGGGGTTGAGTTGTGGTGTCATAAACGGTGTTGGTGCCTGGTACAACAAACAAAATACGAGTACAAGCAGCAGAAAATGCACCAGTCCAAAAACATCGTTGAGTAGGGTACAGTAATGAGTTTTGTCTAGGGGTTGTTTTAGGAACCGTAAACGATTAAAAAGAATGTTTATGAAGTGGCTCGTGTTGTTATTATTAATTAATGGGCAGTATTAAAGAAAGTGGTGGTTGAACTTGGCCTATTTCTTCTATTCCAGGAGAATATTTTTCATATATGTATGTAGACTCTTGTGCTCAGAATTTTAAATACTCCAGTGGTTCATCACAGCTTTATTACTTGTGAACAATTTGTCTAATTTTGTTTTTATGAATTAAATGCATTACTTTGAGAATAGGAACGATTTAAGTTTAGAACAAACTAGTAAAGAGTATGTAATGGTAATGGATGTTACACAAAGAGTTAAACTGATGGAAAATGACGTAAAACTGTGTAACAGTAATCATTGAGTGTTAGTATCTACTCATCTACATAGGTATATTATTTATACATATAAATCAAGGAAAAATAAATATTGTGCAATTATTAATTAAACACAATAAATTAAGAAAATAACAGTGTATCTTTGCTTATCAGACAGCACTGAAATTTGCAATTTCATCGTGACTTAATTCGTTAGATAATTATACAGTAACTATATGAGATGAGTTTAGATTGTAAACGATTGCAAATACTAATTCGCAATAGAGTTTCTATTAAATTGGCGGTTGTAAACATATTGCTACAACTAACAGTAGGATGACACTTTTGCAAAATATCCTTCTAAACCGATTATAAAAAATATTTTCAATTTTTTTTCCCTATTTTATCAAAATTCTATTTTATGCTCAGTTTGGTATACATTTTTATTTTCTTTTACGAAGTAATAAGTAAGTATTGTAATCACGAAAAAAAAATTTCTCGAAATTTTAACGGAAATACACCTTTTGACCTTCCCTGAATCGAGTCTGACTATTTTTGGAATGACGTCTGTTTGTGTGTGTGTGTGTGTGTGTGTGTGTGTGTGTGTGTGTGTGTGTGTGTATACGCTCTACAGCCTACACTGTTGAAGATAAAATTATGCAACTTTAAACTTAAGATTTGTATATGCCTGGGGTGAAAACCTCCTATTTTTAAAAAGCATATTCAACCCGGAAGTGCATGTTTACTTAAGACTTTTTTTGCAATTTCTGCAATATCTCCGAAACGGCTATCCTTGCAGTAAAAATAGTTAGAATAACATTGAAAGATATTAGTATTCTGCACAACTTTTGTTTGAAACATTTCTTCAAAAGTACCAGTTACAAGATCTTATCTTATTGATATTGCCATAGTTACGTAGGTATGGGAAATTATATATAATAAATTGCATCTACTATGCATGTCAATTGTTTTAAATATTCAAATATTTTGACATTTAACATTTATTGTCAGTATCACAAATAAGTTTAGTGAAAAAACGTTACAAAGGTTAGTAAGTAATTTAAAATATTATATGAAAATATTTTGTAAGGTTTAAAGTTCATTTGAAAACTAAAAAATGTCCAGCCATAATAATTTTTAATAATGTGTAATGAATAATTATATTTTCTGTATATTACTATAGAATCGAACATTTTAAATCTAAAATGCATATGTTTTTTTAGAAATCTGACAATAATCTAACTTTGCAGTTTTACTGGACATAATGAATGAAAATATTTTCTTTTAAATTTAATCATTTTATATTTCAATTTATATACTATCAAATAAAAATATACTGACTACGTAAAAGAAAGTTTAGGGCCAATACATGGCCGATGTTTTACTATAATTTATGTTTGTAATTAAAATACCTTAGTTGCAACTTTTTCGTTTCGTATAAATAAAATATAGTAATACCGCATATTCAGGAAATTTGTTGCAGCTGACATTTAAAGTGGATAAATAATAAATGCATAATCGAAAATTAATTGTGTGTTAAGGAAAAAGCAATCAACAGAAATTATCGTTACCTTATTGGATGACATTTATTGATTTTATCAATATTGTTTGGTAGTATAGACTACAGACTACTTTTTTGCTATACCTACTAAAAACCATGTAATTACGTTATCCTGTAGACATATAGATTATTTGATATCTAGTTGTTTAATCTATATACTGGTAACTCTATATATCATATATGAAACTAAAGCAAATTATTACAGGACCAGTAGAAATAAATTTGATTGTATTTTTGTGTAAAATATTCTTTTTAAATCAATTTGAGTCCGCTGTTTCCTAATTAAATCAAAATTAGTTAAATTAATTCAAATTAAATCTTTTTTTGCTACAAATTTGAGACATTTTTGTAATATTTATTCATTATTTTCCTGATGTAAATTGTAAAAATAAAAGACTATATATATTCTACATGTAGCTAAGATGCGATATTAAACACTAAACACCATAAATTCCAGAATTATATGCAAATTAGCTACTTAAATCTAGACCACCATATACATAAACAAACATAACTGTCTCCTACACACAAATAATTGATTACGGCTCTGTACAAGTATATACGTTTCGCCTGAACACCATAATAATATACCTACATCATTCCCGCATTCATATATGCACACCAGACGCTATACACAAACGCTATTCCGAAATAAAAGCGACCACCACGTTCCAGGTGTATATTGTATATACCAAGAACCATATTTCACAAAATAATAATTTCACTACCATAATCTCTATTATACATCATCTCGCAACAACCCTTCTCAGTTTTCATAAAATAAAAATTCGTTGAAGAAAAACAGTAATTACTGTGCTTCGTATTGCAAAATAATATGATTAATTATTCTGTTCTTTCACGTATTGAAATCAAACCAATGATTAGTCAATCGATTGAAATTATAAACAATAGTGATTATTGATTGGCGTCACACAAATTGGGACATTATTTGAACGGTACGCTTTCGAAGGCCGCGTATAAAATTATAAGTTATCATTACCTATTGTAAACCAGCACACAGCCAGTAGCTCGTGGCAGTAATATTAATATTGATATATGGGGGCTTCCGTACTATAAGACGATAAATAATATATCATTTTATCTTATGTTGTAAACGTTATTATAGAACTATACGTATTGCTTATATGGTTTACCGTAACAAGGCCTTGAACAACAGCGGGAACACTATATTTTTGTTCGGGTGTTGCATTGTCAATAACGCGGGCCTGTGTTTGCTAACACAGTAGCGGAGAAGCCACCATTTTCAACGATCTAATGAAAACAAATTAATTTCAATTGTTTTTTTTTTTTCTAAATGATAAATAAAATTATAATGATAGAAACAATGGTCGATATGTAGCTTCGCCGTACTTATTACAGTAGAGCTTTAAGCGTTGTACTTTAATATTTGAGTGTTTCACGCATAAATATATTATTATTTTCTATTACCTATAAAAATATTAATTTCGTAAATATGAAACATGTTTATTTTAAAATCATTGGCAACAATCCAGATATATGAAATCATACTTACAAAAAGTTATTTTTAAATTACACAATATACAAATTATTTAAATATAATTAAATTATAACGCGTGCTAAAGCTGTGTTTAAATTAAATCACATTTAAGTAATTTCCTTAAAATCTCTATTAATTTAATGTCAAATGTAGTAATTTTTTTTTTAAATTTATGTTTTTCTATGAATACGGATGTGAGTTTCTTTCTGTGGTTGCCCCTTGGGTGAATAATTTTCGCCGACTTCTCTGATGCGGGGTGATTAAGTGAAAGGGGCCGAGCCTCCTTGACCCGCCCATAGCCCGCGAGGTCTCACATTCCGTCGTACGTAGAACCGTCACCAGGACTCCAAGCTCCAAGTGACATTTCACACCTACCATAGATTATAAAATACTATATAACTGCATATGTCATATTTTACATTCTGAAACAGTGCATCGAATCTAACTGTTTCTCAAAGATCATATTGTCATCAGTTTTGATCTTAAAGTGTTTTATGCTGTTATTTTCCTTGAACTGAAGTTGAAGAAGTAACATCGCACAAAGGCTTGAGAAATGTTTTTTTTTAAAAACAAACTACGACGATCAATAACAAATCCAATTCATTATGAATTCATAGTGTTGTTGAGCACGTATGCAATTTTGGAAAAACGAAATTGCACTCCGGTTTAGATGCATCAATGTATGTTGTTTAAATATTTACGCTTTACCGTTTCCGTGCATCTACTCGACTTAAAACACCATCACTTTAAATGAAAAACGAAGCCTGCATGTATGTTTTTATTTATTTACTTTACCTCTTGCGTGTTCGGTATTACATGCGCAAAATATTCATCGACAATGCCGATAAGAAACGTTTTTATGCTATCAGTCTTCAGGAGCTATCTCTCGGCCTAAATGAAATAACATTTACGCAAATACTCTTCAAAGGCTGAAGAAGTTTAATTAAACACCAACCAACGTTAGAAAATTATTCAATGATTGCCGCGTCGTATTTTTTTTCAATTTTCTTTCAGCTTCTTGACCTTGGGTGTTCTTCTTCTTCTTAAATCATCAACCCGTTTTTCACACCCATTTTAATTTCGTTTTAATCTTCTATAAAACATTCTGCGATTTAAAAATAATAATAATTTCTTTTCTATTTGCACTGCGCTTCACTAAATCAATATTATCACACAAAGTGTTTTATGATAGGTGATTGACATTGAAAAAGAAAAAATCTAAGTGGTATGCTCTTGTTGGTTGATGTTTAAGTTTTTGTAAATATCCGTGATGTGAAGTTTGAAGCGCATCGTTTGTTGTAGCGTCAAGGTTATCCACTAAGAAGTGTTGAACTTCCGGTTGCAGGCGGCTCACTTCCGCTCCATTGCCAGACTTATTCAAGGTTTCACTTCGATTTTGTCGACTGGCATAATAAATTCTATTTATAATCAGTTTTTCTGGATTTTATCCTATTCAAGTAATTTTTCATATATTACTATAAAATGTTTTATTCATTAGTTGGTTCATTATTTAAATAATATTTCAAAGTCGAGTAAATTTTCCGTACATAGTGTTATGTTTCCATAAATACTATTCTGTCAATTTGGTGAGGTTGGACACATAAGTGACTGAACAGGTAATATAAATGGTAAAATGTTATTTTATTCTGTTTGAACTGAAGTGTTACTGAATAATTTATAAAGTTGTCTATTGGTGATAAATAAAGGTAAATGCTCTCGATATCATATTGTACCAAGAATATTTGAGTTCATGACCTAACGCAATTAGATATTAGATAACAAATAAAATATTAGTTGTTCTGAACAATACATGCGTTATAGCACGCGAGGTCATTAGTAAATACAAATTTGTTCTTGGTTTTAAGTTTTACCAAAAATTTTGGTTAAGTAGGTTAAATTCACACGCAAACCTTGATGAATCAGTTTCAAGAAAATCAAATTCTTATTACTTGTATTGTTTGAGAAGTAAATTGCCGTTATTATAACAAAAAAAAAACGTCATACTTAAACCAACACAGTCCAATTTTTTCTAAGCAGTAAGAACACTTTTTATTTATACTTTTTCTAAAATAAATACGTACAAAATATTCATCACTGTAAATTTGGAATGCAACATAAGAATACCTCGTATCTTAAAACGACAGAGGCCGTCTTAATATCATTGTTTTTCAATTTCAATGTCCCACTGTTGTTAAGCTCACAGGTAGCGATATCTGTTTATAATTTCTTAATTATTATTGTATTTTAATTGCAAGACAAAACACAAAGAAAGTTAACAATAATTAAAACATATATGTTCTTGAAAATAATATAATTTCATTAATTATTGTTGACAGTTAAACATTTTTGATGGATGCCCAGCAATTGCAATTTTTAATAAAGTTCGTTGTGATAATTAAGCAATTAACTTTTAATTCTCATTGAAGTACAAAAAGTTCTTTTGTGTTATTAAAAAGGGAAAATTTACTGTCTGCAAGCTTAAACAATATATTACACACTTAAAACAATAGATTGAATAACGATGAATATTTCTTCTTATTGTTGTTCGTCTCCTTGAAGTATGTACACATAAAAAAAATATCGATGAAAATATCTATTTCTTCTACTTCATTTTCTTCATTTTTCTTTTCTATTTCTATCAAGTTTGATTGAGTATCTATATATAGGTATCTTGAGTTTTGCATTTAAAGAAATTTGATCAAAAAAGTATTTCACTTGAAATGATAGGGGATATAACAGTAGTTTTCATACATTTTCAAACTTAATAGTTTTCTCATTTTGGTATTTCATCTTTCCGTACTTCTTCAGAGATTCAGTTTATAAGATGGGTCTATATGATTCATAGACTACTCTACACCTAAATCAAAATCGTTCATGTTCAGATGTGCGCCCCCTAAATGTTATCCTCATCACAGTGGGTATATAATATTTTGTGTAGTGGTTTCTCGACTACTTCATCAAAACTACGTCACTTTCAATTCGCCTGTCATCAATTTATTGTACTCATCAAGAGCACATATACAATGTCACGATTGGTCTGGTGCATGCACTCTTCATTCGTGCAATCCAGACCATCCAAAACTGTTACCACATCGGCATATTAAATTAATCTAATAATACTCCTACAATATATATATATCCAAGAGATCTTTTGCAAAGCGTCTGTATTAGCAAAAACATAAATAAATAGACAAAAATTGCAGTAAATATAGATATATTAAAAAAATTATTAATATTTTGATAATAAATATTGTGCAATGGTTGGGATGCACTGATCGACAATGTTTCCAGATGACACCATAACATCAGTACATCAAGCACCGCATGGACCAATTGGACAAGTGGGTGCTATTGATTGACTGTGACTGTGACCCCTTAGGATTATTATTGTTAACTAACGGGTGAGTCAGCTGCCAGCGGCACCGAGGCCAAGCCTGGGGGTCACCAATAACAACACATAAACAATTACCAAGTACCTATACGTAATACTGTGTTGGTAATAAAATAGTACAACAATATCACATTTCAAATCCGACATTTAAAATTAATATATTAATTGACAAAATACATCAAACGAAAGAAGTTTTTTTATAACTCTAAATATTAATTATAAATAATAAGTATAGATAGTTATTTTTTCATTTTTCAACAAGTAGGTATAGTTTCTCATGCCTTTCTGTGTGTGTGTGTCGCATTCTGTCGCTAACTGGTTATAATATATACTTGTATTAGTAATTAAGCAATAGATTGCTAAAAGTGTGCAATATGTATGCATATCTAAAAAAATTGATGTTTATTTTTTTTTTTTGGCAAATAATCTTCTGTGCTTTAATCCTGTTCCCAAAAAGCAATCATCTTGTGAGAGCCTACATTTACTTTTTGATGGTAATATTTTAAGTTAGATCTTTTGAAGCGTTTTATTGCAATTTTTTTATTAAACTCTTGGTTTTCATACTGCTTTCATAAAATGCTAATATACGATTCGTTTTCTTTGTTGTAGAATCGTCAAAGAAACGACGATTTCACCCTTTCCGTGGGCTGCGGAAAATGTTCCGGAGAGGCGGTGGCAAAGTACGGAATGCAGGTAGCGAAGAGACGGTCCCCGCTGAAGGCACTGTCGCCAGTCCAGACGACAATTCTTCCAGTGCGAAGGACCCATCGCACAGAAGTCGCTCGACCAGCGAACTTCTAGCAGGCGATGAACCCACCCGCAGGAAGTAAGTTATCCTGTATACATATATTCAATATTTTAAAATATTTATATTCATAGTATTATAAAATTGAATTAACAAATATTTAGAAGCAACAGCAATCCAGGCATGTACCCAGGAGGTGGTTCATTGAGTGTATCACACGATAGCGTCTTCACCGCCGAGCAACACTCCACCCGAGGAGACTCCACCAGCTCCGACTTGGATACGGCTCAAAGTTCCAGTTCCCTCTCCATTCAACAACTCATGCACCAGACTGGAGTAAGGGTGAGTTTATTTTTTTCCACCATTCATCACTGCCGTAACTAATTTTTGATAAACTCCACACGTCTCTTAACACAACATTTAAGTATAATAAATAAATAGCCATTAGAACGTTTTTTAACCTAAATATCATTAATTGTTTTGATAATTTGAGAAAATAGCGTGCATGTTTACTCTTAACCTTACATCTGGTCAATAATTCATTTTGGTTTTAGATAAACGAATGAAATATTGAGCGTAATTCTATACGATAATATTTTCTTTAAACATTATTTTTGTAACCATTATATATTGGTGATTTTATTCGTCTAAATATTGAATATTTATATATTTTATTGAAATTTTGGTGTTTGATAAATTATTAAATATTCTTAAAATTATAGCCCCAATAATATATAGATTACTAGTACTTATTTATAATAATTATATATTATATTCACACTTAATCGCATTAAATATTGATGAACGACACTGCAAATCATATGTTTAATAATTTTCAATGAATTATGCATAAATTAAACATAAATCTATGTTGAACTAGGCCTTGGAATTAAAAAATCTGATTTAACAAAAGATTCTCATTAGAATTTTAACATAAATCAAAACAGTGATATGGATTAAATTAATATATCAAACTATTAAATAACCATTTTTTTCAATGCTTGCTAACATTTACGACCTTGTAACCAGAACTGGTTTGTCAGTAACAATTATAATTATTTCATTTTTAAACAAATACAATTCAACATTTATTTATTTCTTTTAGTCAATTTTACATTGACATTAAAACGAACTAGATACAGCAATAAAAGTACCTAATCGATGTCAATATTTCATACGAAAATAAATCAATTTTATTTTCCGTCAATTATTAAGCATTTCGAATTTTATGCATGTTTAATTACTTTATTGGATATTAGCTAGATTTTCATTATTTTTAACATCATAAAAACCAGATTATATAATCCCAACACGAACATAACGACATTTAGTAAACACGAACCTTTATTTATAATTTTAATTATCAAGCTTCCCTGTGTGCACTGTCAATTATGCGGACTTGATAAAATTAACCTAATATAGACAAGGTCAGGCACACATAAACACACAAACACAGATTACAGAAGCGTCACTCTTTATTGGACGCAAGCACGTAATCCGACAAACAAAAGCATAAACAGACGCTGGGCGTCGAGATATACGTCATAGTTCAAAAGCACACCTCTAGAAAATATACGTTGTTCAAGGTAAACGTGGCCAGTATTTTTTCTGTGTTATGGGTCTTTATAGAGTCTATGGTTCAGTGAACAGGGTATAAGTATACACAAATCGATGTTCACTTGGTTTTTAATAGAATACGTGATCAAGAAGCTATTTCAACCAGGTGCAAGAGAAATGCATAGCTAGGAGATTTTATGGCTGGTTTATAAGCTTGTTATTTAGCTATTATTTATAGGAAAATCGATTCCAATTTATTTCTGTAATCAAGGGTAGAACAATCTAGTTATTTATGATTTTTATTTATATATTGACCATTTGAATATATTTATAATTTTTATATGAAGTAATTAAGTACTTCGAAGTCGACGTTTTAACAAAACATATCTATTTTGAGCGTCCCTTAATCCGTATTGAATTTTATTTTAAAACATTAGAGATTTGAATATGTAATATGTAACGTAGACATAACAACCGTTTTGTTTGAGATATGTCGTTTAATAATTTCGTAAATACAGTGTCAATTTCGTGACACCGTGACCAGAAGGTACCGTATGCGGTCAAACGTGACCCAGGGTGCTCGTGATACACTGGTGGGCGTGTGCACGTTTCTTCATGCATATACCAACAATTGTTTTACACACATACACGTAAACACGACATGCTCACACCCACTATATTGGACTTGACATAATTGATTTATAAAAGAAGATAGGTGCAGACCTTTCCTGGCGTTTTAAAAGTTCTGTACTAGCGGAAGCACTTTAAACTC
Organism: Nebria ingens riversi; assembly: GCA_018344505.1. NCBI lineage: Eukaryota > Metazoa > Arthropoda > Insecta > Coleoptera > Carabidae > Nebria > Nebria ingens. The sequence continues at coordinate 89,933 of JADQWA010000155.1, read as the reverse complement.
TTTTTATTATTACTGACTAGAGTGCGAAAAACTAAAAGTGCCAATGCGGATATTTATAGCTTATAACAATCAAAAACAGTCTATATACGCGAATATTAAGATTTATAGAATGACGCCCAAAATCAATAATATAAGGTCATGTTTTAATTGTTATATTTCCTAACATTATACTACAAAATCTAAAATGTTAACAAAGTTTTTTTTTTATTATTATTCACATACTTCGTATATATGATATGAGTGCTAGAACTAGTGACATTGAAAATTGTGATCTAATTTTTTGACTGAATGTTATAGTCGCAGTGAGACTGCCTGACCGTGTCCTTTTCTGTTTATGTTTGCGCGTTTAAGTGGAATAAAGTCAAGTCAAGGCCATCATTTTACTAATGTTAAATCCTCCATCTGTTTCTTGAACACAACATTGCTCTGTTAATCGCAATTTATTCGTAACTAATTCAGTATTCGGTTTGTTTATTTTTGTTCTGCCGTCTAAAGTTTGTGCTAATGTTATTCGAATTCATGTGATAAACGTACCGTTTCTGTGTAATCTACCTACATTTCATAAAACAATTTTGAATGTCGAAATAACAAATGCTTTTATGCTGAATTTTAGTATATGGATCTAACTTTGAAACTTCTAAATATATACAACCATTTTAACTTTCAAGCAAAGCGGTTAGTGTGGATATAGCAACACCACATGAATTTTTCATCTGCCATCTACAAGACCTAATAGCTAATATATAGTGTGTATTATGAACCTGTTAAACTTAAAAGCTTTTTCAGGTATGTGTACATAATAGAAATTAATATTTAATTTTCTTTCCATAAATATCAAATATTTTACTAAGTTAAGGCTGGGTAAATAACTATTTTTAACGTTTACACTACTATGGAATTAAAAAAAAAAAGTAAATGTTGTTGGAGAGAAAATGTAGCGATTTTCAGATAGAAAACAGATGTTATTGTTTGCTGTACATACATACATACATATATACATAAATTGTTAATTGATAAGACATAATGAGAGACCGGAATGAGTAGGTGTTAAACATGTTTGTATGTATTTGTGATTCTTGTTTCCGTACATGGTCAATAAGTACTACTGATGCAGAACTGGAAAACTTATAAGTGATGCGCAGTACAGAGTTGTATCCAGTCGACAAACAATACTCATTTACATTTTTGATATAGGTAACTTCTAGACTAACAAACAAACTAGGGCAATTATTTTGAAACTTACTATAAAGTTGAAGGTTCATATTTTACATCTCTTTACTAATATTTACGACTGTATTGTTTTTGCTTAACATTACTTTGCTTACGATCTTGTTAATTCAATAGACCATTTTGTGCACAAAAGTGATACATCCTTTTGCAGCATTAAACATTTCTATTCAGTATAAATATAATATTTATAAATCTAGAATAAACTATCTTGGTTTATCTATCTGAATGACGCAAAAGAAGTTTGTTGAATGGCGAAAGATTTCTGCCACCCCATTTGATGGGAATAGTATGTATGTACTAATCAAGATTTGAATCAGGAAGTCTTGAAAATCTTCCTACATTTACCAAATAATTCTTATCGACTATTTATGTTTCTTCTATTATATTTAGTATGATCAATTTCGGAAAATATTGATACATTTCAACCCTTTTAAGGGCCAACAACCCTTTTACAAATGATAAAGTATATCTACAACAATAAATAAATCTTGAGCATAAACCTCTCCAAGTTGAAGCACCATTTGCGGGAAAGCTATCACAAAAATGCAATTTTATCATCGACCAACCCTAAAAGCTAATGGTTTTCAGCAGACCTAAAAAACAGCAGCAGTCCGTCTCTGATAAGATACGCGCGACGTTTGTTGAGTCACATGCAGTCGGGCCGGTCCAAGCCACGTAAACTTAAAACGTTGCCATCATACAACAAGGTGTTTTCGTGTGTGTTAGCAACGTTCAAATTGCCGGTGTTTCAATTTCAAAGAATGCTATCTATACATACTTATTTCAATCATACATGAATATGGTTCATCTTAGTTTAGAAAATGAGTGTACATTTTAACGCAGTGCTAAATGGTTAGATTATATTTGTACCGCAGACTGACATTTTTATAACATGTTTATTATTTTACGTAATCCAGCGAGGCTGATAAATTTAATATGTAACTTATAAGTGAAACAGTTTTAATGTGATTTAGTGATTTTGATTTCCAATTGTGAATTTTGAAGAAGGAATGTTTAAGAAAATCCATTCAATTTTGGTAATTTCCATTTAATAATAATCTTAAATTGTCGTTCAGTTAACGTTGTTTATTTTTAAAATAAATAAAAATAGTCTTTATTAATGTTTAGGCCCAATTTCAATAATGTTAATTAAATTTATTCCTCAGTATAACATTGGGCCTAAATGTTATACTTATTTCAAACAATATTATATTTAATTAATTTAAGATACCTCATCATTTTGGTATTTATACTATAAACAGTCAAGTTATCAATAATATCACTATATAAAGAAAGAATTTTGGGTTGGACTCAAATATGGCTATCTAAAAAACATTAAGTCGTAGTATTTTGCAAACTTCAGCACCTTAAAAGTTGGATTTCCGTAACATATCACTTTTTATGGCATTGCAATTTTTATACTATTACATGTATGTACATACATAGACACAAGTCAAGGTTGGCTTTTTTTTCATATTAGGTAAATTAAAATTCCTTTACAAACATTAGTTCATATGTTACGAAAATATGTTTTAATTTCACAAATTATAGTTTTCTCCGTTCTGTATCTCAACATTATTCTATACGAATAATAAAGGAACGTGCTTAACTTTAAATATTTTCGTAGTTCATATACAGAGTAGATATTTGTATGAGAAACAGGTTTATATATTTTGATTTTGTAAATAGGATTTTTATATGTTTTAAAATTCAATTTGCATTATTTTACATTAAAAATATTTATTTCACTTCACTTAATTGTAAAGTCAACCTGTAGTTCTCCTCTACTTGGGCGAAAAATGTAATTTTATTATTATTTTTGGAATCGAACACATCAAATCCTGCAACAAATGTGCAATCTCATTCCAACTGTGTAAGGAAATATATACAGCAATTTCTTATCATATTTTTCTATTAATCATTTTGAAATAAACTGATTAAATTGCTATTAATTTCTGAGAAATTGCATTCGCTCAGACTGCCTCAGCGTTATGCTTTATGCTTATAAAGTATAAATATACAAATCATAAACACTAAAAAACAAATCATACATGTGTAAAAATCAAATGTGTATTATTATTTGCATAAACATTTAAAAAATAAGATAAGTACTTTTTATAATGGAAAGCAATAAGCAAAACAATCGTAATTTTTAAAATAAATAAAAGATATGTTTAATAACTATTTAAAATATATATAAAATATATTTAATCACATAATTTAAAATAAATATATATACATATATATATATATATATATATATCATATATATATATATATATATATATATATATATATATACATATATATATATATATATATATATATATATATATATATATATATATATATATATATATATATATATATATATATATATATATATATATATATATATATATATATATATATATATATATATATTTTAGTTGTCACACTAAAGAAATTCAACAGTTATTTTCCGAACAAGTAGTATCAAAATACGAAATTAACCATAATTTTTTTTAAATGCATTTCTTGTTTTAACATATTTCTAAGAAATATTTCAAATATAAACAAACATACAATAATACATGAAATTGAAATAACTTCTTAAACATTTAGAAATATTTGAGTATTTCTAACATTGAAGGCTAAATTTCATGATTCATCACGCAAATGGGGGACGCTAACACGTCAATACAAGTCTGTTTTGCTCGAATTTTATTGTTTCATTTCCATGGTTATTAATTAAATAACAGGTGATATCTAATTCGTAGATATTTTTAATTTGATTAGAATTTACGATTAGAGAAAATTAAAATATCCCGCATTAAATAAACAATGTAGTTATATTTATTTATCTGAATCAGTACTTTGATTATCCGCTTTAATCTTTAACGTGATATGTTTAAGTAGTTTTCTGAAAATTTTAATCTTTTGTAGCTATGGTGGCAAATAATTTTTTTCATACTTGTCACTTATGAATTAATAGCATAATAATTTCAGTAGTTTTTATCGATATTAATAAATTGTGTTTGAGTAAATGACATTATATTACCGCTATATAGCGGTGAGTAAATTATTAAGAGAACCGTCAATAATAATAGCGGTGCATTTCTTCATTTAATTTCCGATCTCAAAACATATTTGTATAATCAGGAATTAAGTTATTATGTCAAAGAAAAACTTCAATTTTTAATCGATGTTTTACAATACGCTAGAATCATATATATATATATATATATATATATATATATATATATATATATATATATATATATATATATATATATATATATATATATATATATATATATATATATATATATATATATATATATATATATATATATATATATATATATATATATATATATATATATATATATATATATATATATATATATATATATATATATATATATATATATATATATATATATATATATATATATATATATATATATATATATATATATATATATATATATATATATATATATATATATATATATATATATATATATATATATATATATATATATATATATATGTTATATATATAGATTTTAGACTTGCTTGTCTCCTATATTCTCGTTTTTTATCAGTTTTCGTTATTCGCTCTTCATTTCTGATTCCGTTTTCAATTTTGTATAACTTCCGCGGTTACATTTCTCTAAATCTACGCCTGGTACGCCAAATAAAATTCGCATATTCCCTATTGGACCATTTGTGAATTCATACGAAAAGATCTAATTTTCTTGAAACCAAATCATCTTCAATAATTGAATAGAAACTCGTGGATGTCCCAAAATTGTTAGCTAGCGATATATTTTCGCTTTGTTAAACTATATCGATATGTGAATGTAAGTGAGGGAGGTTCCGTTATAGCAAACACAACACGCTCGCCGAAGAGATGAGGTCGTGTTGGGCAAACCTGCCGGACAGGTTCCCCCCGACTTGAACTGACCTCGTGCTCAACCAGTGCAGCTCAAACTTATTCTCCTCCTTCCTCTTCATCGTGATGTTATAGTTTATGGATGAGAAACTGTATCGCCCGTTTATTTGACCGAGTTTTCGCACTTATATTCAATCTTTGATTAACATAACTTCATGGATATATGGGCTGTCTGATTGAATACACTTTTCATCAGATTAGTTTTAGACTCTTTCATTTCTGGACTAGTAGGTTATGATATTAATGGAAATGTGTTTCATTTTTTTCTATTCATGTTGTTGAATAATTAAATCTTAATTTTTTTCGCAAGTATTATTTGAAAGTATCATAAAATAATATTATCTAATTAATTTGTTTGATGTGGTATCAGATGTTTTATGACAAGCTGTATAACGGTACTACATAGCTCGATACTGGTGTCGGGAAAAGGATAAATTGATGCCATAATCATTTTTTGTTGTTAAAATTGTTAACAAATCCGATAGACAGCATCAAAAATTATATTAATGAAAAGAAAAAAAACTGTATTATCTACAAAAAAAAATTGAAGAACTGACCTAGTAAACTTTACATACAGCAACATTTCAAACATATGTTTTCGGATCAAAGTAATAATCAAATCAATAAGTGTTACATCGAAAAAAATCTAACCATATATAATTGTTATGAACTCCATACCAATTTTACAAAATTTAAAAGTATCGAATAATAAATATTATTATTGAATTTTCATATATTAAATTATAGAGAACAATAGGACAACTTCACTATATTTATCATTTAGTCTAATAATTATTTCCAATTTGTGTTGATTAAAAAAATAAATTTCATCATTGAAATAAGTCAATTTGTAATCAAAATTTAAGTTATTAAGCTAATTCGGTACTATATTAATTATGCACTTATTTAATTTCGATATGAAGTCTAATAATATTGTTATTAAAAAACTGTGTAATCAGAAGATAATTCGTTAGGACACTTTATCGAATAAGTCCAAATTGAGATAAGTAGTTGCAATATAGATTGATGAAAGTGATAGAATTTATATGAAATTATAGAAAAAGTGCATGTTTGATTACGTTTACTTTCTGAAGTCGTGTCTGGAAAAGTTTCAGAAAAGTGCATTGAGTAGCGTCAGCTGTGCGGTAAGCGTGACCATCAAAGTGTTTATTTATTTCTGGTTCATTAACGATTGCATATGCGATTGACAGTTTGCTGGTCACTGGTCTGTGGTCCGTCTTGCAGACGCCTACTGTTAAATCCACGGGTCTCCTCGCGATCGCGAAAGAAACATACAAATGTTTTAGTCGCCACACGCCGTCGTTGCTCACGCGTGCTCACGAAATTATTATCGACAATTACATCTTTGTGCATGAACCAAAACAACTATACATTTGTCTGCTTTACCATAAGACATATTCTCTAACGACAAAGTGAACTACAGTAGACTAACAGTTCTTTTTTATTATAAAATTTTCTTGTTTGTTTTGATGATTTTTTAATGAGTTGTGATGTGCTGTATGTCGGTTTTTAATATACGATAGTGTGTATTGTGTTATTATTATCCAAGAATGCTGTGAATCCAGTATTGCGATTATTTCTAGTTATAAAATTATGCGACAATAATATATATATATATATATATATATATATATATATATATATATATATATATATATATATATATATATATATATATATATATATATATATATTTATATATTATATATATATATATTATATATATATATATATATATATATATATATATATATATATATATATATATATATATATATACTCTGGGGTCATTTGATTTGAGCATTTGGGTCATTATTATATAGACCCTTTATGAGTCACTTTTTTAAGTTTTGAAATCGTTATAATGCTAGCAATTTAATTGGTGCAAGGTGCATCGTTCTTTACAAGGTCACTGGAATCGAAAGGTGTCTGCGCGCAATAAAAAACGAAAATAAATTCAAGTGCATAATTTCATATAAAATTTCAAATAGACACAAATAAATATTATGTATGTACAAATCTTGACGTAGGGAAAACAATTATTTCTAACTGATCCAAATAATCCGAAAGATTTAAAAAAAAAAAATCATATCCTGTGTTCTTATTTATTAAATGACGAAACATCCTGTTTTGTGGCCTTTGCTTTTCGTGATAACATGAACAAAATACATTTGAAAATCTTCAGTTTTACTCGTCACACCAGTAAAAATTACTTTCGTAGCGATAATTAAAAGCTAGGAAAATAATGATACCTAGTTACGTGTGCGTTACCTCTGCCGAACAACAGTTAACTTAACAAATTGTGGTCTACAACGAACAGGTGATGTCATAAGTATTATACGTGCTTCGTCAATGGATCATTTGGCGATTTTTTGCTGTTGAGCAGTGTTCAGTTGGATGAGTTGATGTTCGATGATGTTATTTTGGATGTGTGTGCATAAAAACGCGCTGCTAAACTCTGGGTTATGTGGACTGTAGTGTGTCGGTGTTTATTTTATTAGTATTATTACTTCGATGAAGACAAGAAAAGATTCTTCGGATGGCGATAGATGTTGGGCTGGATCTAATAGGAGATCGGCCCTAGTGTCTAGGAATATATTTTGTAGAATTTGGGTATGTTTATAATATTGTTAAATTGTAGTCGGTGAGAGTGGTTTATTATTAATAATAATTAACAACTGCGCTATGAAATAATACAATTTTCAGCTTATTCTATAATTTATCACACTTTTGACGAATTACTTATATAATAGATTAGTAAGAGTAAAAATATATATTATATAATGTTATAAGTCAGTTTTACGTAAACTGATATAAAATATCCTGTACATAGAGCAGATTGTCACTACAATTTTTACCACGAACATATTACTCATTTGATAACAGTTCAAATTAAAAACAAATTTTATAAATATTTTTTAATTGCATAGCTTTGAAACACTCCATAAAATTGCGCCTTAGAGTCACATATATGTATATAGGTTGCAATTTTAGTAAATGTTTTAAAACTAATGTTTAACAAATATATATATTGTTCCCTAATCGAAATTAGACTTTTGATCACTGAAGTAAATTATTATCTTATTTTGAAACAACTAATCTTAATTTGTAAAAACGTTGCAAATTTATGAGAATACAATGGAATTTATGTTTTAAAAGAGCGACCTTGTCGGAAAATCTATATTATGAGTCCAAATAATTCAACCGCTATCAAAATAAACCAAACTTCCCATAAATATTTGTATACATAATCCTTTTATCAATATTGTGGCTATTTAAATTTTTTTTTTTTGATAACTTACTGTAATGAATGTATGTGAATATATTTGCATATTTTGCTCTAATTTATTAGTTCAAGTGTGAAGTTACTTAATATTTTTTTACTCTGTAATTAAAATGGATTACTCATTTTAATTTTTTTTTTATATTGTTTAATGTAAGTAATTGAATAACTTTCTCTTCTTAAGTTAAGCGTAGGTTTACGATAGTCTTACGACCAACTGATTAACAAGCTATGATTATTAATTTATGGAGATGGTTTAGATAATATTAAATTATTATGTAGTATAATCGTTTAAGCTTGATTTAAAAAAAAAATCTTTTCTGCTGCAATTGTAAACTATCAAAATAACGTACATGTTCAACTAACGAGCTACCTATATTTTAACATTTGCAGCAATATTATTTATAGTTAAAATTACACCGACCAGAACGTTTTAGACTAATGAACAAAACCTATTAATATAAAAACTGTTTTGTACGAAATACATCACAGTAAAAACTATTTCTACAAGATATAAATTCAATAAACAGAAACAGTGATTTAATGATTTTTTATTTGACAAATATAAGCTAGTTTATACATTTTATCTTATGTTTGATTTGAATGTTGCAGGCCGAACTCCTCGACGCCGTACGACGACGAGGCAGAGGACGAGGCGATACCAGCGAAGATGACGAAGACCTGGGACTTCCAAGAAGTCCATGCAACTCACCCACGACTACCGACAAAGCCCTCAAGGTGAGCTTGAAGTACTTGATTCTTTCAAATTATTATTTATACCTAATCCTACTCCTGCAAGTATAAAAGTTGCGGCGATACGAATTTGTTGGTTTGGTTGCATAACCGCGATCAGCAAGTCAACACTAACGCAGCGGTTTGCGATTGAAATTCACGTAGTTGTCTAAATACAGGCGTAAATTTAAAATTCTTAATTTTTAAGTATTTCTGAATCATTTTTAATACTATTGATAATAATAATTATTTTTTGGTGGCAACTACGCCTTAATAGATTATTGGATACATAATTCAATATTTTATATAGAATATCTAATTAAAAATGCAATTAACATATTCAAACAGTCTAAAAATAGTAACAAAATAACATTTGCATTTCTACTAGAGAGAAAAAAAAACAAACTGTTTTATGTTACATTCAAAAACACTCAAGTAAGAAATAATACATCCATGTACTTGTCCACGTAGTCTATATTGTATAATATCGTGGATCTCTGAATATTTTAGTATGTTTACATGAATATAAGTGAACCTAGTGTGCGTAGACGCACATCACGTGTTTCAGCTACCTTGTTGACCTGTAAAACTTGATGTGAATGTATTATGAAGATGGTTGTGCTTACTAATTGAAGGTGGTAGTAAAGTACAGTATAGTAGGTGGGTGAGAGGTTAGGCTAGGTGCTTAAAGGTACAAGAGCATAGTTGATGGCGATGTATCCATTACAGTTGCTCAAATATTAAACAACTTGTCAACAATCTGTCTATTTTCATGATTGTTCTCGTCGTGCATGTTATGTTATTATAATGAGCTAGATATGAATAGAGAATGCTACACACTTATCCACTATTTAGTACTTACATATGTATACATACATACATACATATTTAACATTATTTTTGACGAGCTTTTTGATCATTCCTATAACAATTTTTCCGGTGCATAACTCTTTATGTGAAGATTACACAGTTGTTAGATAGAATCTATTTCTCGCAGTTACGTAGACTACAGCCCATGATATCAATTTGCAACAAGTTAATTAACCGTGTCGCAATGCATGCAGCAATACAAACATGTAGTCATGTTTGTATTTCTGCACGTTCCTTGCATCTGTCTGTTAAGAATATTTAAATGAACTCCGAGACATGTGTCAGACATCTGTCCAATGTCGTGGCGATTCCGACATGATTGTTCACTTTGTTTTTACCTACACCGTTATAACATTTAATTTACATATTACCTACTCTACTATATATTTGAATCGCGTTTAGGCGATTACTCATCGAACCAAATGTGGTTTTCAACCAAATTCATCTTTATTTTGTCTTGTTATGATCACGAACAGACAAAGCGCCTATTTTACAGAATTAGAACGAAATTATTCATCAACTAAATACACAATTAAATTGGTGATGGGGTTTGATCGATTGAAGATGGTTTTTTTATTAAATATTTATTGTTTTAAGACATCTATGGTTCATGATAGGATTAAAGATAAATTATTTGTAGAAAAAATATTCTTCAGCACTGAATTGTTAATTTGATGAAAAAAGTTTTAGAATTGATTTCCAATATAAATATTTGTTCGTTAAAGCTTGTTGCAAAACTAAGCAAAGAGATTGAACTAAACTTAGCTTTAGCAAGTAGCAAGAAGAAAGAAAATCTGGCAACAAAATTGTGTGGTATGTCCATTATTAGAGAAAAGTTCTTCTTAAGTAAATATATCAAAAGTTCTGGTCCTAAGAAGCATTGTTCCCACACTAATTCAAAGTTGATGAAATTTCTCCATTACTGTTTTATTCAACCACTACTACAGGGGTACAAGGACCTTCGAGGCGTGACCTTTTCTAACCACATATCACAATGAAAGAAACATTAACAGCGAACATTTTGTACAGAGTACAACATGCGGTGTTTCGTTACACAAACAAATCGTTGACGCTTGCCGCGATTTCCAATTACATTTTATCGACAGCTATTGCAACGCTGTAAATTCTCTCAGCACAACATAAGATTACGCCTAACGTTTATTTGACTTGAAGCAAGGAAACAAAATATAACGATTTTTCTTTTATTCAAATCGAAGCAATCCACAATTTACTTTTCGTTATTAACATCGGGTGGAGTTACTTCTGGATGTATAGAATATATTTATGGAGTATCTTATACTTTCTTAATCTTTTGATCAAATTGAAAAGTTAGTGTACATTTGGAGAAATATGATAAATGTTTTCCTTTGAATGAAAACGAAAATTATGTTATGGTTAAGAAAGTAAAGATATGATAGCAATGTTCCTTAAATATATTCTATACACACCGTTTCATATCAGTTTGAGATTAGCATCTTGACATTATTTTCCCGGTGTTACGTTAACATTTCGTTAATGCTCGGTGCCATGGTGCAGAACGATGCCTCGAGGTCGTAAACTGGAAAATTCACGCTCTGAAAACTGGAAAGTCACTCTTCCCTCAATCGACGACCTTTTCACTGGCCTGGGGAAACTTTATATATTGACATAGGTTCTGATACGATATCTGCACAATGATATAGATAAATTGTTTTAAAATTATCATATTTCTTAACAAACTTTAAAGATTTACTAACCAACATCCCTCTATGGTTTGGCATCACATAATATTCTAATCTACAGTGCCAATGTGTAATGTAACTACAAAATTGGCCTACTTTTAAATATTCTGCACACATAATATAATGGATAGTAAAATACAGAAAATACAGTTTTCTATAAACGTGTCTATTTTGTTAAAATGCTATCAAGTCTATTTGTAGACCAGTTAAACGATCTAGAAAATTATGAAAGATACACATTTCAATTAAATTTAATCTGTGTAACTGACAAACGCGATGCATTTATATAACAAGGAAGAATCGTGCAAATAGCGAGGGAAAAACGCAAAAAAATGAAAGTGAGCCACAAATGCACACACACAATGGAAACCAGTGTTATGTAATATTCGCTATAGATGTAGTGAGGTGAACTGGTAGGGAACTATTAACTATAGTTATGGAATTGGATATTTAGTTGTTTACTTTTTCGCAGTCTATAATGCTAGTTTATCCATGAACTGGTTTTTAAACGCAGTCGTGGTTCATGAAGTGTTGTTGATTGATCAGTTCATTCCGATAGATGAGTTTGTGTTGTGTGCGTGATAATGGTGATTGAAAGGATTATGGTGGGAGATAGGGCCAAAGATACCACGGATTATTTAGTGCCTTATTATATTCCTTCAGGAATTTAAATAGATCTTTACGTGTAATTAATTCTAGGATTGTTCTACAAAGAGTATGTTATTTTCAATTTAAGATTTTCTATAAATTTACCGAAAATAATGGTACAGCAAGTTCCAATTTAAAGAGAATTGTGATTATGTTTAAAAACTTCTTTTTTAATATTTACAAGTTTCCAAATAATATATTTTATGTAGGTAATACAAATTATTGTTGAAATTTTCGTTAAATATTAACCAACTTTCCGTAAAAATGCGAGTTATATTGTAAAAAATTTGGAGGCTTTTAAAAATGTGGTAACAACGAAATGTATTGTTATAAATTGCAGGTATATTAAAGTATGTATGAGAAAATAAATGGCGTAAGAATGTAATAAACGGCGACAAAAAACAATGCTTCAAAATTATAATAGAATAGGTTCTGTCCATAACTGAGAATAATAAATATAAACAACATACTTAAAATCCTTTTGCAGAAGAGGTTTAAAACTAAATTAAATGTTTTTAAATATCTAATTTATGAATTTCAAAGAAAATATTCATCCATATATGTACTTTCATTTAAATTTAAACACTTATTTGTTTAATATAAGGAACTATTTTAAGAGTAAAAGTGGTATTTGCAAAGTTCAAAAAGTTATGTGATTTATAAGTAAATTAAAACGCGGAAATTTCGTGATATAACATTGAAATTATTATTAGAATAACCTTTCTATAATTACTTGTGGTAACCAAATTTGGACAAACTTATTTTTTTATAAATTTATTCAAAATATGACAAATCTTATTAAAATGTTAAATGCTTAAACGAAATAAGCAACATGTTTAAATGTTTGTAAATTAGAATAAATTCATGGACTGTAAAATATATTTTTAGTTTATAATGCATTTTTTGGATCAACATATATTACATTAAATTAATAAAATATTTAAATTATTCGAGAAATAATCTAGAAAAATATTAATATAATAAAATCGCGTAACAACCCTGGTGCAAAATAATAAAAATTGTGTTTCGTTCTAAAATATGTGCATAATTAATAATTGGCCAACTATAGATGTAATATTAGTGAGTAGTGATGCCGCTAAAGCTCTATTTAACATATTTTGATATTATGCATTTCACGTACGGCCATTTATGAAACCACACCCTTTTAACAAAAAATCGCCTGTAGCCCATTGTTAGTCAATAGCTAAACTACATCATTGCGTTATGCTATGTCTTATGCTATGCCGCATAAAATAACTATAAACGCGCAATGAGCCCTTGCTACTATATATACATTCTTGTAAGTAAAATGGAACATATAAAACGTAGTGTTATTAACCGTTATATATAAATCTCATGCAATACACTTGTCTAGTGCAGAACAGTTTCAGATCAAGTCTGCCTTGAACATATAATTAATTGCACCTGCAAACTTGTGACATTAAGGTGTACGACTGCTTTACATCAGTTACTGTAGCTCCGGCTTTAGTTGTATGCATTTGTAGCGCGAATACTGTAGAAATGTATAAAAATTACACGTTTACCTAAAGCAGCATTATATCAATTATTACTGTATCTATATCATTAAAAGTGATCTTAAGTTTAATTATAATTATATTATATCTATACCGTTTTACCAGTTTTTCTATTGTAATTTAAGACACCAACCGAAACACAGTATTTCACCATTTAAATGTAATAGTTAAAAATATTAATAATATTTAGAAATTCAGCTTCGTTTTGACAAATCATTGGCAATAAAACAATGAATAAATAAATATTAATAGTGACATTTATTCATTTCTATAAATATTGTATATGATTACCAAACTGTTGCAAATGATTACGAAATTTCTTTGTTTCATAAATTATTTATAACTAAATACTTTCAGATGTCAATTTAGATATGTAGTTAGATTGTGCTAATCGGTTATAAACACATCTTTCGAACCAAATAGTACCTACAAGAAATAATGCAACACTGTTTCTTACAATCACATAATAGTAATAAAAAATCACAAAAACATCCATAAATAACGTTATGATTTACGATACATTATTATATAATTTACTGCAGTTAGAAATGATATAACATTGCAGAACATGATTGGGAAAAAATCGCAATCTCCATTCGAAAATGTAATCATACATTATTCATATAGTTATCTAATCCGGTTTTAAGGTAATTGATTGAAAGAAAACCGCAAAGAGAAAGAGACTATAGCAAAAATGATATTGAAAACTGGAGTCTGTCGGAGCAATATCATTGGAATGTGTGTTTTTACTTTCGTTGCTTGGTTTGCTTAGAGAAAAGAACACCGCAGCAATAGACCTCTCGTGTATTTAACCATATATGCGACGACTGGAATCTTTACCTCGTATCATACCATTCATTTCATATTACAGCATCTACAGGATGCATTATCGAAGGAATTTATCGCATTTATCGATAATTGAAGTGAAATATATATCTAGTCATTTGTAATACCTATCAATAAAATATATTATTTAATGTTTGTGTTCCTACATAAGTCAGGACACTTATTGTAAATAATTTAGATATCAAAAGTACTAAAACAATTAAATTGAAAATTAATTTGCATTTATTCAACGCGCAACTTTAAAAATTCACATATTTAAATATATAAAAATTTAAATAATATAATTAGTGCAATGCTACAAAAACCTTGAATAGAAAATTTTAAAAAAAATACCCATTTAACTGTAGAAAAAAAGGGAACTTATATCTACTGAATTTTAATTATACATTAAATTTATTATTTAGAATATATATATATATATATATATATATATATATATATATATATATATATATATATATATATATATATATATATATATATCTATTATATATATATATATATATAATATATATATATATATATATATATATATATATATATATATATATATATATATATATATATAAATATATATATATATATATATATATATATATATATATATATAATATATATATATATATATATATATATATATATATATATCTATATATATATATATATATATATATATATACTATATATATATATATATATATATATATATATAATATATATATCTATATATATATATATATATATATCTATATATTTTTAATTTCTATTGGTCATCCGAGTTCTCAATAACCCTTAGAATTTATGTTGATTAAAAGTTTTGGCAAAAAGGGTTAACCATCATTGATTTGCTAATACAGTGCAACATTTACGCGCAATGACGTCACTGTTTTACCTTTTATGATAAAAATAAATGACATTTAGCAGCGTTAATAAATAGGTTATTGGGATGTGCAAAAAGCTCTCTTTCACTCCGCATGTCAACATCAAAATGTAACCTCTGCTTTCGCTAATTGGACTGTATCAGTAGCCCTTGACATTTGCACGTCATCCCCGTGACGTAATCATTCGCGTCAACATGTTAAATATTTACTCTTTCATTTTTAAACTAATTTGCGAGTGATCATACAGTAAGCTAAAACGCTCTGAATTTAATTCGTACACCTTTTAATTAACTACGAATATTATGTAACAATATCAAATTACGAATTAACTAAATCTCTTTAGTAATTTTAGTGGACAAAATACTTCAAAATCATATCAATCGAGATATAAATTTTTAAAAAAAGCTAATTTACTTAAAATCCTCAAGTACACTTCAAGCAGTGGTGTTATTTGTGCTGGCATTCCAAATAAGAACATTGCGCTTGTGCAGAATATATATTTTTCATCATTACAGTAAAAATCGACTAACAAAGAGCAACCTTTCGCTATATAAAAAAAAAAACAATATGAATTTTTAATTAGTGGCATTTATAGTTTCATTTTTAATTTTATCATGATGATTTATTTAAAACGTACACTGCACTACTAAGTTAGTGCAAATTTTTATTTATATTACTGCGAATTAGCATGTTTTGAACTATAGCAATAAAGTAACAATCTCTTCCGTACTTTTGTATTCAAGAACATCTATATGTAACTTTAACAATAATGAGAAAATCTGTCCTAATTAACGACTTTTACTAAAAATTGTACGAAACATTAAAGTCTAATGTTATAATATGCAACTGTTGAATATTTCCGTATGTTTAGACATTTTTTGATTGATAGAAACATATTTTTATTATGTAATTTTTTTTTAAAGTTTTTAGTTCATTGTTATTACAAAATTTTGTTACTATTTGTTCGTTATCGTTACACAATTGTAAAAGTAATCAGAATTTATATGTTCTTGTAAAGCTTACTTAATAATTATTCGTTAAATCTTGAATTGAACTATAACTATTAAAAAGTCGATTAATTTTTTAAGTACATTAATAGGAATCGTTTTATGAAATAAATTAAGGAATATAATTATAATAATTAGATGTTTCTAAAAAAAAATAATTGTCCTTAATTGCATGTTAAATTATTAGAATTTACAAATGTTCTAAAATAAAGAACGTCTGTTTTTTATGATGAAACTTTAAGATGTATATATATATATATTTGTTGGCGCGACAGTCGCCCTATTATTTGTGAATTGATGCAAAGGACGGTATTGATTCGTCTCCTTCCATTTTCAATTGGTGGTCGCATTGATTTCGAGTATCATTACAATGAGATGATTTTTGGCGTACTGCAAAATTGAATTATTTTTCTCTTGTTTACAGGAACACCCGACCAAATCCCACAGCACTTGTAGTGATGGATCCTTGCTCAGCATGGGCAGTTCCGAAATGGACGAGGTATTATTTTATTTCTGTCCCAATGGTTTTGTATTTTATATATAGGTATACAAAAGTTAGTTTAAAAATAAAACTACTGTTACTATGTATTCTACGATTCTTTCTGATTAGATTTATACGAATTGAAAGTTATTTTGTATAGTCAGTAAAAGCAGAAAATATTAACGGGGCTCTAGAGAATTTGATAATTGGACATTTTCTAGTAAAATTATAAAAGAATAAAGCTTAAAGTTTAAAAACTCAATTATCATAAACATGAAACTTTTCTAGAGAGCGTTTTCTTTTTATTTTACATTTCCATTAATTAAACTTGAAAAGTTAGATGATAAAACATGGCTGCCGCTCTTGCGACAGTATAATAAACATGTTATTCTTTGATTGCAGGATTCATTCGGGCAACATTCACGCCATTCATCCAAGTTATCGCTGCACGACAGACGGCCAAGCCAAACCACAGGTTTGTTCCCATATGCAATGCTATTCATGATAATAGTGCTACCATGCGGTACTAGTAGCAAACCCTTTTGTTCAGATATTAACCATTGTTGCTTCCTACATCGAACGACCAGACATTAATAATTTAACTTTGTTGCATTTCGAAACTTTAACACGTTTCTGTTTGAATGAAAACGTCATTCGCAGTCGTACGACATCCATTGCTTTGTGACTGGTGCTGCTATGCTTCAGTGAACGTCTGGCACAGCAATCAACCGAATTATCACTGACTGCATTCTACTGCATTTTAATTAAAAGTTTTGTTGTCGTGAAATATTTTAATCGTCTCACACAAAAGCAAACAATACACATTAGTCAATGTTTCGCTTATAACTATAAAAATGAAATATTATTTAAATTATATATTATTAATGTATTTTTCAGAATGGTATATAAGAACTAGTATTATAAGAAAGGCAAACTTAGAATTGAATTGAATATCATTCAAATATTTCGTTCTCGAAAGTATCAAATAACTAATAATCTATTATTTGAATAGACTCGGAACTGGATATGGGAATGCAATTAATTACAGCGCCTTTGAGTCATTCGGCTGCACGTCATAAGATGGCAGTACGACCGAAACGAACTCACGGTGCACCTCGGAGACGCCGAGTGCAACAGGTACGAATTTCGCACATTTTAATCAACTATTAGGAATGTGTATTGTACTACTTTCACTAATTCAAATTTTTGCAATTAGTTAACAACAGGACCAGTCCTACCCACCACGCCAGAAGTTAACGAAGAAGTTTCGGCAAGAAGCCTAACACCTGAAGGTTCTGCCAATCGAGGTTTGTAGTTTTTGTTTTGCTAAAATTTAATTGCATATTTAACCCTTTCGACCAAATTATTAACGTGTATTCAACACATTGACATTCTGGGAGTTTCAGAATATTCAGTCGAAATAGCTAAAATATAGTGATACCTAATTTATATATATTTTTGAATGATTAGTGTTTTCAAACTTTTTTTTTTACCTATTGGTGTATATTTTCATACTGAAAATAGTAAGTTTATATTTATTTTAAAACATCTCTTGCATAGTAAATAATGAAAAAAAATAATTTAAAGATTTGATACACCATTGGGTTTATATCTGTTCATGAAGTTCTTAATAGTCTGATAAATAATATATTTAATTATAGATTTATATTTATTTACTACACTTATTAAGAGCTTAACTCAGATAGACTTTTTACAATAAACCAATTATCTAACAATTTGTTGATGTAAAACAATTTTTTAAACATTTTCATAAAATAATTATTAATAAATATAAATTCCTATTTTTATTTGTTTTATTGGTTTATTTCTAAATAGAAGATTTGAATTGACTAACTGTCCTATTTTTAACACTCAGAGTTACCATATATAACATACATCTACACCTTATTGATAACTGTCACATAAAATCACTATAGAATCACGTTATATATCTTGCACAGGAAATCTTATCAATGACAAATTTACTAGCCATAATTTTTTTTTATTATATTGTGGTACTCGATTTGTTGAAAGTATTTCCAAATAAAAAATGAATATTTTTATAAATGATATATTAACATTGTAATCGTAATTTTTAATCGGCTAAATTATATTTAATTAAATTTTCTACAAAATATCAATTTAGTTTTCCTTACTTTCGAATGTTCGGCTAAATGTAATTAGTTTTCTTTATCTGATTTGAAACTATTTCCGAAGAAAAGAAAATTGTTGTTTTTAATTTTCTTAAAAATCATAAAAATATAATATTTTATGAAAGTATTCCATTTTAGAGTTATAGATTAGAGTAGATGCAAATATGTGTTCAAAATAAAATTAATTGAAAAGTTTGAGTGAAAATATGTTTTAGTATAATATGACTTTATGAATATAGAATTTGAAAAAAATAAAATAAAATTTAATTACATATAGAATTTAATTTTTTTTATATATAATTAGTTTGATTCCATTGCATAATGAGTCAATTACTGGTAGTAATAATTTGTCACAGTCTACTTTAAATCGTATTTTAAGACAATTTTTCACTTAACTTTTCAGTTATACATTGTTCTGCATTTTGGCATGGTCCAATGCAAAGAGGTTTAAATAAGCAAACCGAAAAAAAAACTTAACTGTTTTTAAACCGCTTTGTAAATATGTACTTCTCTTATCCCCTTGTTAACTTGCTTGCTAAGCATGGCTTGTCTCTTCTACCGTTGCAGAAACAATTGCTGAGCTTTATTCGAGCAGTAGCACGAGCATGAGCAAAGTGTGGAACATGAGTAGCTCTGTAGTGTCCGAGACGCAACTTAAATCTGCCTCTCTGCCTCCGGGGCTAGCTCTGCCCTCCGGTTCAAATAAGCTGAGCCGCAGTCGATCAAACGCCGGCGCCCGCGGTGCCAAAGAAGCATTCACCGAGGAAGAAGAGAACGACGAGAAAAGTGGCAAAGAAGAGAAGAAAAAAGAGGAATCATTCTTTGGACGGTTCCTCGCAAGGCGCAGTGGTAAAAAGAAGAAAATGAAAACTGAAGAAAGCGAAGTTATTATAAGCAGCAGCGTACAAACATTTAGTACTAAAACTGAGAAAATGGAAGTTTCTTCTAATTATAGACAGATGGAAGATAAACGAACGTATAGCGTTGATTCAGGAATTTCTAAAGTGGTGCGAAGTGGACCTGCTTCAAGGCAAAGAATCCAGCCTATTGATATTCCAGCAAGTCCAGATGCATTTCGCAGGCAACAAACATTGGATTTGGAATTCATGCCGCCAGCAACTAGTCCTTCAGAAACTACATTTTTCGAAAATTCTTCTCCAAAAATAAAGCCAGAAACTCCAATATTTATAGAGGCTTCTAAAAAGAAGCATAGCCCTACAGAACCTTTATTTTTAGATGCATCTCCGCCGAAAAAGAAACACGTTTTTATTACCAAACAAACTAAAATCATACCATCCACTAGTCCTGACAAACCTACGATTTCCGAAGATGTTCTTCCTATTCCGAGTCCCAGAACAATCTTACCACACTCTCCACCAAAATCTGTTGAAGCCAGTCCTCGCACTATCTTGCCTTTATCCATTTCCCCTCCTAAAGTAACATGGCCTGAAAAAACACAAAAAGAAGTAAAAGCAACATGGCCTGAAAAAGTGCCAAAAGATATTAAAACGGCTGAAAGTAAATTTGAAGAAAACAAGATGAAAGTGAAGAAAGAAATAACGGAAAATTCCATAGTTAAAGTGGAAGATATTAAAAGTAAATCTAAAATAATTTCGACTTCACCTCCAAAAGCAACGTGGCACGAACCGAGAGAATTCAAACTCTCTGAGAGTACTAAATTTGAAGAATCTAAAACAAAAGTAAAAATAACAGGATTGTCGTCATATCAGCAACGTGTTATGTCATACAATGATGAACTAGATAGTTTGAGATCACCAGATGATTTATCATTAGACAGTATGAATTCAAAAGTGTCCATAACAAAATCACAAAGTTTCAGATCCAAAACTATTATGAGTTCATCACAAGATCATTCTAGTTTACCATTCATTTTTTCTGATACAAGTTTGGAAAGCGAAGCATTTACTGACTCTTTGATGTCTTATGCAGCACCCGCAAATTTAGAGCAAGTCAGTGCTTCTACTAAAGAATCTGACACGAGTTCTTTTAATCATGTTTCAGAAAACAAAAATAATGGATAGCAAAGTGAACATAATCAACAATGATACTATGCCAAGTCTACAAATATTTGATAGTATAGAACAATCAAAGGAAGAAACAAAGAAAATGGAGTCGCTAAACAGTTCGAATTCTGTAATAATCACAAGTGATAAAGTGAATTATTGCGAAGATAAAATTGAAAATAAAACTGATGGAATCACTATTTCATGTGTAAATTCACAGGTGCAGGCATCTGTAAACACGAAAAGTTCAAATCAAGTTATAGTCAGTATCAGTAATCCTACCGAACCAATTAGTATTTCCGAAGATTCTAAGAATGTAACAACGGAAAGTCGGGAATCTTCATCCCAAGTTTCTGTAACTAAAGTCCAGTTAAAGCGCGAATCTAAACCTGTTGTTGTTGTTGATACATCCGCAACAAGCGCCACTGCTATCCCAGTAGTACCAGAGTTCCTTAAAATACAGTTGAATAAAGTCGACAAACCTACTACGAATGTCGTTCTAACCAAATCGAATTCTTTCAATAAAATTGACGAAAAACCCAAAACTGTGTTAGACATTGAAACAGATCGGGATAGTGGTGAAACAATAACGGATTCTTCAAAACGTAAATTCAGCACGGATGATGTGGAAATAATTGATAAAGACATCGAAGAAGAAATAGTTCATACTAAAAATGTTTCACCCACATTTAAAGCAGCACCGGTCAAAATAGAAAATGTAAAAAAATTACCTACATTGGTCATTAGTAATACAAACTCTTCCCAACCAAGAAAAACATCTTTGATTTCTACTTCGCCAGTTTCCCCTACTTCAATCAAACCCTATCTAAAGAAAAAATCAAACAGTTTAGAACTGGGCGATTCTATAAAATTAAATGACGAAAAAATTAAATCATTTGCTAATAGCGCTGACCAATTATCTAGTCCTAAGACAGACAACAAAGACAAGAATTCCTCAGATGAGGGTGGACCCGAGGTGATTATGCGCAAAAAATCAACTGGTTCACAAAAACGTGATAGCCATTCTGACGAGCCTGAACTTATGAAAGTGTTTGCAAGACGCTCATTGAAATTAAAAGACTCCGAAACAGATATTCTAAGTCAACAAGTTTTGGTATTAGTAGAAGGATCAGATTTGCAAATTTCAGAAAGTTCCGAAAGTAATAAACGGGATAGTGATAAAGAAAATGAATGCATGGAATCACCACCAGAAGAACGAAAAAAATCTGTGAACCTATCTAAAGAAATTCCAAAACCCAAAGAACCCCTAACCGAATCGAAGTATGTTGAAACTGCTGATGTAACATTGCGAAAACCAGTTTCAGCAATTAATAATAAATTATCAGCATTCGGTGGTTCAAAATTTCAACAACGATCCGTCAGTTTAACCGCTCCAGTACCAAATAACGATGTTAATGATAACGACAGTGAAAAACGTAGAAATAAATCACATATAGAATCCATTAAAACGGATAAAAAGCCAACAATCAATAATTATCGTTCTCATATCATGAATATTCGGGATAAGGATAATATGGATATTAAAAAATCAGCGGAGATCAAATCCAAAACTAGTAATGACGAATTTAATGTGTCATTGAAGAATAATGATTTTGAAAATGAAGCTTTCGTACCGATGTTTAAGCGAATTCAACAACGCAAAGAAGAATGGGAACAAAGAGCTCAACAAAACATGAAGAAGTAGTTTATTATGTAAGTTTCAAAAAACAAAATGGTTTCCTAATCTCCAAATAATTCGATTGGTTTATGTTAGTCTCTACTTTGATATTATTATTATTATTGTTACTAAATGTGTATTTTTTGTTAAATGTAACAAATACATTTCTACTAATTGGCAGTATTTTTATTTATTTATTTTGTGATGTAAGGCTTTAATTGTGCCACTAACAAAACAAAAGCAATTCAAATCAAGCTTAAACAAAACAATCGCAAAAATTCATCAATATTTACTCCGAGATTGTTTAATAAAAGAATATACATTTTTCAGGTGTAAAAATCACCAAAAGAAACAAGAGTAACATCTTGCTACAGTGCTGGAATTGGTGACCACTCCTAATCTAGATAACAATATGGAAGATTGTTGCATTTATTGTGGAGCTTTCGTAATTGTGAATTATTATTTGATAATTGTAAATAACTAATTTAAAATATATAATTGTTCTTATAATAATTAGTTCAGATACATTTTATAGCATTTAAGGAGGCATTGTATTTAAATGATAACATATCTTCCCAGTTATGTTTGGTGCCATGTGATAACGGCATTAACAAATATCTATATAATTATTTGTGTAAATTTTATTATTATTATATGTAGATAGTTTTAAGTGCCTTTTTAAATTTCTAACCGATATTTTATTACTATATGATCAGTGTAGATTTAAGATTAGTGCGGAATGTACAGAAGAATGCCTTATAAGATGCATATTTGGTTGGCCCCGTTGGTGCTACAGAAAATTGAAGAAATACGATGGAATGAAGAATGATACTTTACTCTCTAAGATACATTATGTTAACGAATACTTTATGGGATTAAAAATTATATCTATGTTGACATTATATGAATTAACATTATATATTTATTTCCGTTTTCCTGCTATAAAAATAAGTTAAAATTCTCAACGTACATAACTGATTAAATAGTTACGCTTTTAAAATGCTAGTCAAATAATTAAAAATTGCATTGTTTAAATCATATCTAATTATCGTAATGATTATTTAGTCAAACTAAGCATTACTAGGCTTAGAATTCAAACTTTGTGCAAAAACATTAAAGCTCTGTCTCTATTTTGAAAATAGCATACTGCGAAAGATATATTTATTAAAATAAATTACCAATTTAGAACTCGTAAATTAATTTATAAACATCGACGACAAACTACTTCTATAAATCTATTGCAAAAATATATAATCAAAGGACACGGAAAACGACAAGTGCGCAGGCTTCTTCGAAGTACATTGGCGTACACCAACCTACCAATGCAGCCAATTAAACCAGAAACACTCAACAGTCAGGCTCATCAAACCATTAATGCGGTGAAGCATACTGTATATTGTTTAAAATATTTGTGAGTTACGTGTCTTTATGAATAATAACATTTAACAACAAACTTTAATTAAATTAAGAAATGTTGAACAGCACTGACAAACACCAGCATTGGCGACTGGCAACACAAAGTTCCTTACCGCGCCGCACCCTAGTGCAGTGCCAATCAGCAAAAGGATTATAATTTGTGACCGGAAATGCTAAAAAGGGTGATAGAGTCTTGATAGATGTGATTATTTGATATAAAAAATAAGATATTGGTGTTATCAATAAAAAAAAAACGTTAATAACTAGTGTGAAGAGGTTCCAACAATCAAGAGCATTAATCAATATATAATTTCATCTCCTAGTGCTATTTAAAACCTCAGTGAATAATGTGTAGGAGGATTATTCAACCCTGAATTTAAAAACCATGTGATTATCATCGATGATTAGATAACAAGTGATCCAATTATTTCATATAAAAATCAAATAACCTATGAATCGTCTGTGTGCATCCAGTATTTTTCCTAAATGATGTGAATTAATTGTACCAAAGCCCTAAATTAATTATTATAATGGATGAGTGTATGCTAAACGATTTATTGGAGTGCTCAGTGTGTTTTGAACGTTTAGATACGTCGAGTAAAGTGCTACCATGCCAGCATACTTTTTGTCGAAAGTGTTTGCAAGATATTGTCGAAACAAACAAAGAATTAAGATGTCCAGAGTGTCGTGTACTCGTCGAAATCAAAATCGAAGAGCTACCACCGAATGTTCTGCTGATGCGAATACTTGAAGGCATGCGAAATGCAGCGCCGAAGAAGCAAATCCGCGGTCCCGTTAGAGGTGGTGGGCATGGTCCAGCAGCTGCACCGATGATGCACTATGGTACACCTGTCCATCACCATGCCCAAGGAGTACCAGATCGACATGTTTCCATCAAACAAACCCCGATACATCATCCACATCAGCCATATGCGAAAGCAGTTTACGATTACATCTCGAAGGAAATAGGGTAAGGCTTATTTCAAATCTAAACGTTAAACTAGGTTCTTATATGATTTAAATTTTCAACTAAAATTAGTTGAAATTTACACAATTGGTAAGCAAAGCGTTACTTTAGAAACACTTATTTTTGTGTTAGAAATCTAGCTCACTATATGTTCAAAATTAGCTTCAGAATTATCATTTAGAAACTAATTGAAGAATTAAAAACATATATTTACACTAAATCAGTTTGTAATTTCGTTGAAATCTTGAGATCAAACAATGATTTCTAAACTTTTTCTTTTACTACGTATAAGACAATAAGGACCATTCCATATATTATAACTATGCGAAAAAGAAACAGCTGGCATTAGGTGCAAATAGATAACAAAGGATTTCGTAAGAGATGGTGATATTTGCATGCAACTTTGACCTGCTCAGCTATGTTGGTTGCTTCATTTTTTTATATAGGACAAATTACCTAACTCTATTTGATGTAGATTTTCAGGCCTGTTTAACATTTTTGTACCTAATCCTTTTTCTAAAAAAAATAATAAAAGTAGAACATATTCTATTTTTAACATAAATTTCAAGTTAATTGTAGGCTGGCATAGGTGGTATACAGCATAATGTTGAATCTAATTTTGGCACTAAAAAGGAACACCCCTATGCTTATTTTGTATTAATAAATTTCCTCAAAATTAATGTTATAATTTTCTTAATATTTTTTATCAAAATTGAAATATAGATTGACAAATTTTATAAAAAAAAATTGTAAATAATAAATATTTTTTATGATGTGCATAATCCCCATCTTAATTGTATGCATCAACGCACAAAGTGAAAAAGGACGCCTGTCCACTCGGTTAATTATTCAAAAAAAAAAAAGAAGTATATATATATATATATATATATATATATATATATATATATATATATATATATATATATATATATATATATATAAATATATATATATATATATATATATATATATATATATATATATATATATATATATATATATATATATATATCTATCCTGAACATGAGACATTTCAGAACTCCATGCATATTTTATCCCACAAAATGATAAAATATTTAGGAAATATCCTAAAAATAAATAAATATTCAGGATATGTCCACATAATATAGAGATATAAAATTATATTAAAACCACAATAGGCAAATGTGCCTTTATTGCAACTAATGAGGAAAAATGTACTATTAAATAAATGATTTTTTTAGCGATTTAAGTTTTAAAAAGGGCGATGTAATAATGCTTCGAAAACGAATCGACACCCACTGGTACCATGGTGAATGCAATGGAAAGCAAGGTGTATTTCCATTGACTTATGTCCAGGTATTTTTTGATGATTTACTTCAATTGGTAATTGTATTTGATGAATTGTGCATACAATATAGATTATGACACCGATGGTGAGTCACAGTCCACAATGTAAAGCCTTATATGACTTTCGAATGACCAATGATGATGAGGAAGGATGTTTAACGTTCAACAAAGGCGAAGTGATATCGGTTATACGACGAGTTGATGAAAATTGGGCGGAAGGCAAATTGGATGATCGAATTGGAATATTTCCATTGGCTTTTGTCGAGTTGAACAGCTTAGCGAGGTCTTTGATGAAATTGTCTACAAAGTAAGATAAAGCTATATTTTATGACATTTTTACTATTTATTTGTTTCTAATTTATTTCTGATAAAAATAATACATTACAAATTTAGTAAATAAATCATGTATACAAGTAAAGTATTTCAGGATTTTATAGTGGATAGATTGACTATAAACTAAATAAAACGAGTTTAATTGCATATAATAGGTATTTTTTTTTATTGCTTATATTCAATATTAAATAAAGTAATTGTTTTTTATGTCAAAGCAAAAAAAATCTAGAACAAATGTAATTTTATCAAAGATTAAATATGAGATATATATTCAATCTATTGATACCTAGTTGACAGTCGATATCTAATTTAAAATAAGATATTAAAAATAGTTATCAATATTAGATAACGTATATAAATATTATTCATATTTATTGTAAATGATTATTTTTGTCTTGCAAATTATTTTATATACATGTACTAAATTAGTTCAAATTTCATCGCTAGCTAATAACGCCCTTAATGCCAATTCTTAATACGAATTATAATGCCATGAAATTAATCTTGTTTACCTAGTTCACAACCGGGTCCATCTCGAGTCGCACCACCGACTCCAACAACCGAAGATAGTACTCCTCTTATTCCAACTGATCACTCGCAACACATTTCAACAAACATACCTTCAAACCACCACCAGCAACAACATCAAACGCAACACCAAACACCACAACACCAAATACAACAACAACAAACACATCAACACCAAACAATTCAACCATCAAACCCTGTCGTTACCCAACTACATCCAGTCCCTACTTCAGATTCCAGTTCCACAGTTAGCTCAGCTACCACAACTCCGAATACTTCCTCTAGTAACACCTCATCGAGTTCTAGTACAGCGCCATCTTCCCCTGCTTCGCCCCCTCCACGTGGGGGGCAAAACACCCCTGCACGAACTCCTCTTCGCAATCCTGATGTGACAACAACTATCACATCTGGCGGAGTGAATAGTCCTCCGCCGAGACCGGCAGTGCATAAATCACAACATCGCGAAAAACGTCATAGTTTTACTTCTTTAAATAATTCACATCATCATCATTCTACGCATAGACACTCGGCCGAGATTTTGAGTCCTGAAATTGTTGATTTAGCGCATCCTGACCGGCATAGACGATCTGGCGATGCCCCAAATCCTCAATCTTCTCAAATTTGTGGTAATACCCTTTTGCCTGCGGCATATATCGCGTTATATCCGTACAAACCTCAAAAAGCTGATGAATTAGAGCTACGCAAAGGAGGGATTTATATGGTAAGCGAACGTTGCCAAGATGGTTGGTTCAAAGGCACTTCGAATCGGACCCAAAAATGTGGTGTGTTCCCCGGGAATTACGTCGCATACGCGCGTAGTGTCCCCAAAGGTCTTACAGCCGGGGGTTCTGCGAATTTGAGGGACTTAGAACCGAAGATAACGATGAGTTATACGCGTAGCGCAAAAAATTTGTCAAGTCCGATTGTATCTCCCCGTCAAGGGCAAAATGCCCAACCCCCTGAATTGCCACCGCGATCCGTGAGTCCTTGCACGGGGACTTCGACGATTTCTTCTTCGTGGCATGGACAACCGGAGCCTGCGTCAGCAACCCCTCTAGGACGCAGTCTGAGTGCGGTAATGGCTACTGGGATGGCTAATTCGCCGAATTCAATTGGGTCCAGTGCTACTGTTGGAAAACCTGTTGATAAAGTGAGTTACTATTTTTATCTATTCGTTTGTCCTAGAGATAAAAACATTACGAAGAGTTTTAAGAAACTTGATATTATTATTTTTTAAATACTTTTGCGGAAGTGATTGCAATATTTTATACAAATATTACTAAATGTTTCCCGTACAAATATTTCATATTCTTAGTAAATATACAAATATATTTATCCATTATAAAACTCAAATATTATTCTAACTTTTACAGTATAAAAACTTATTAAAATAACTACTACGAGTATTTTGTCATATTTATGTTATGTATATGAGTCATTTTGCCACACAAACATAATATTTAAACTTCTCATTTCCTAGAATCTTATTGCTGTTTAATGCATATTGGTTACTCGGAAACATATTTTAAATTAGCATTTTTCATCTCAAA
Organism: Nebria ingens riversi; assembly: GCA_018344505.1. Lineage (NCBI taxonomy): Eukaryota > Metazoa > Arthropoda > Insecta > Coleoptera > Carabidae > Nebria > Nebria ingens. Next base: position 60,760 of record JADQWA010000155.1, on the reverse strand, counting down.
ACGTTCAACATTAATGAATAAAAATGAAAACAGAACTAATAATAATTTTTTAAAAACTGCAGTATCTTTATGTTCAAAATATACACTGATTAAAGTATGCGTAGTAAAATTTTGAAATGAATTTATGATATTTTTTATGTAGTGTAAAGAACGTAAAGAAAAGGGTGGTGTGAGCTTGATGAGACGCTTGACAAGTATCAAAAAACCAAAATCACCACCACCAGCTTCTTATTCGATGGATAATCCAGTTTTTGAAGATTCAACAGTTTCTGCATCGGCGAATGTAGCTCATTCGGTTCATGTCAGGTATTGTTATTCTTTTTTTTAATGTTTTTAAGTTTTGTGTTTGTTTGCTCACACCTTAACTAAAACGCACATATGCATGTTGTGATTTGATTATAATTTCTTATGATTTATGTTTTAATCAATTTGTCCCAAAACGGAATTTATTATTTCTATTTTTCATTAATCATCTACAACATATTTTGTTTATTTTTATAGTTTTAAATAGAATTCGTATCTAATAAACACTACTATTATCTGTTTTATATTCAAATAATGTTATATAGCTCCTCCACAAATCAATTATTTTATTTTTGAAAAATTGATAAGTGGTGTCGAATTCTTAAATATATATATATAGATGTACCTAAATATGGTGATTTTTTCGGATACCAATTATAATTTAATCTCATAAAGATTAAATCTATAAATTGTTAGTAAGTTAAATAATAATGAAATATCAAGAACTCTTATTTGTAACAAGAACAATATTGCTACATCTATTTCAATAATTGCACCACCAAAAATATAGCTTGTTATCTTTGTGTGGAATGTATGAGGTAAAGTGTGAATGGTGAATTTACTCCTCGCCGCTACACAGGTCAGGTTCTTGTCCGAGTCAATTGCTCCAAGTGCAGCCTGCACAAGATGGCAGCGTTGTTTTACCGCACCGTTTATTCGGGTCCGGTTCCAGTTCACAGCGGGTCAAGCACAAAGAACGCACCAACATCGTTCTGGCTAATCTATCTTACAATGCAAGGTGACGATCTCGAATGGTTGCATGATTTGGTAATGGTTGGAAGGTTCATTGATTGCATGCATTTTTCTGCCATCATTTTTGCTTGCTTCTGGTTTTGTCTATGATGATTTTAATTTTATAACATTTGTTATTTTAGTTAACTCTTCAGTAATGATGCGATATTGTATAATATGTACATTAAATATATCGCATTCAGTACTTGCATCTGACGTCACTTTCTGGCAAAACTATATTTATGACAATTTTGATCAAGAACATCAAAATATTTTTATTAATCGTTTCTATTAGTTTATTTTATGTTACATGCTAAATAAATGGACTTTTCTAGGTTGGTAATGTAAAATGCAACGTAGATGCAAGTAATAATACATTTTGGTTTGACGTCATCATTAGTGTCATATTTATTACTTTACCACGGGAATATTACCAATGGTAAAGGATATGCATTAGGAAACATTTATAGTTATACAAAAGAAGAAAAAAACTAAAATCCACTCCAATTTCTTGTAAACATCTACTCAAGAAACATCTTTTTATGGAACATGTTCTTATTTGATTTTTTCTGGCTCCTACTACATCAGTTGCTCATATGTTACAACTCTTTTTTTCTCATAACAATACTTCCGGGCCAATTTTATATTATTTCGAAATAGACATTTCCAGTGGTGGCATTCGATTTAACAATATATAGAGAGGGAATGACGTAATGGCGTTAAAATTGATTAACAAATAACAGATAGAGAATCTAAAGTATCCCAAAAGTAAAAATTAAATTTAGTGTTTTTTATAGCATGTGTAATATAAATTAATATATCTGAAAGCGCCACTGGAATTTGAAATTATTACATACTAAAAGATTCAATATTGTAATAATTAGAAACAGCGACAATTCAGCATCAGGTGGACCAAGTTCCAGTCCGAACATTAGCCAGCACCGGAAATCAAACTCCCTAGACGCGGGCAGTAAATCAAAGATTTCAATCGGTCCCGCAGAGCGGTTCCGATGCATCGTGCCTTATCCACCAAACACCGAGTACGAATTAGAGTTACAGGTGAACGACATCATCTATGTGCACAAGAAACGCGATGATGGTTGGTATAAAGGGACATTGCAACGTACCGGCCGTACAGGCTTGTTTCCTGCTAGCTTCGTCGAGAGTTTTTGATGCACAAGTTGGTTATAGTGCCAACCGTCAACCATGAAGAAAAAGAAATTCCTATTTTTGAATCGTAACAAATAGTTTTCGAACGTGTTCATTGCTGTATCTATATTTAAAAATAACAGTGAGATTATATAGAGATTTGAGAGTTAGCTCTCTCTTTAATAGAGTTTAAATTTAATCTCTTTCTCTCTTATTTATGGAAAATGATTGGTGGTGGTTCACATATCAATGATTGATTGGTTTAATACTTTAAATTTTGATTGTTGATATATTTTGTGTATATATTGTGTTTTGTATAACAATGGCTGGTTTCCTAAACTTGAATTAAGCAAGTACTTTTGTATTTAATATGTATAGATAATTTTGAAGTTAGTTTATCTCGTAACACTAAACATGTCGAAAATCATGGCTTTATATTTTATTAGTATAATGACGTTAGAACACCAGCCAATATTTTTAAAAACCTTGTGATATTCTGGCAACACATTTTCTGATTTTTCCTACTGGAATTTTCTAATCCTGTGTTGTTTTTTAATAGTTTTGAAAAGAGATTAAGCGGCAAGGTAACCAAATATATACTAATATACCTAATTTTAGAAACAAATATATAAATATTTTGCTATTTATTCTGTGTCATTCATTATGTATTTATAGTTATTTATCGGCATTATTATCGGAAAATATCCGAATACGCAATAATATTTCTGTCCGTCTGGACAACAAGGTATATTTCGTCGGCCATTTAGAAATGCGTGACACCAATAATTTACAGTGTTAGCAAAGTACTTTAACAGTACGTCATCTAAGTTTCAAGTGTTCTCAATTTAAGGATACATCCTGTAATTGAACAACTAGTTACGCACAAAATATCAAAATTCTCCAATTTGGTAAAGTTGTTACAAATATAAATAAATAATAATATCATTGCAATCATCTATAAATACATACAAAATCAATAGTACAACTAGGCAATTAAATACTTCTTTGTTGTCTATGAAATAAACAACATATTACTCGAAATTCTGAAATGATATCAAAAAGTTATTGGCTAAAGACAGAGCTACAAATAACGTCTCATATTATAAAAGAAGAGTATGCTTCAAAAATAGAACTATCGTAATTTTGTTGGATAAAAAAGGTGATTGTTAATCAGGCTAAACTTAAACTGTTAATTTACTTTGTCATTAATTCTGTAAATGTTTACAAATATAATATGCAATAATAATTATCGTTATGATTGGTTAAGTATGAGTTGGTTCTGCAACTAGAGTATATTGGTCTTACTGTCTGTGTATGTGAAATGTGTTCTATTTAACCAACCAAGATACCTCAAGTAGTAACCAATTTATAAATAATATCAACATTATTTACGCATTCTTTTCGTCCCAATAATGAATCATTCATTAATATATATTTGAAATTTACATTTTACCCTATCGAAAGAGATTTTATGAGTTTTTGTAGTTTAGTGTACTGATATTTTCATATAACAACCGTTGTTCTGTATTTTAATAATAAACTATAATCGAATAGTTAGCAACAATAAACAAATTCAAATTGTACCTATAAGGGATTGATTTATTTAAGTGATGTGCCTCCAGTTTTGTTCGTGAATTGAAATATGGTACCGATTGTTTCAAGCAGGTTTTATATGTATTAAATTCTTTAAGAAGTAATAAAAAAATATATAAATTTTAAAAATTCCAAATGCTAAGAGCTTTTTACTACTGGGCTAAAACTCTAATTTTCCTAGCCTATCCAATGGTATGATAAGGGTTTCTAAATACTCAGAAAATAAATTATTTTCCCTTTATTTTTATTATTAATTATGGGAAATATTCATCTTGTGAAAATGGTATGTTTAGTAGTATTTTATTTTTAAAATGAGGGAAATTGGGTAACATACTAAAACAACTGTTGTTTTTTATTGGTCAAACTTTTTCAATGCCATATTGTTCCTTGGTCAAATACCTAAGTACGGAACGTACAAGAAAAAATATCTATCTTTTTTTAAAATCTATGATTCGGATACTAAATTCATAGGCATTCTTAAGGTTTTTTGGTCACCGTTCAGGGTGTGCTTGTTAGAAATATAATACGAATTCTAAATATGTATTTCAACATATAGTGTTTGCGGGTCGCGTCTGTTGGATTTTCCGTTAACTGGGAAATCAAATAAAAGGATACTAGTACCAGCTGGGGCCCACCTACATATCCCACGGGACCTCCTTCTATCCTTTTTCATCGATTCTATGCAACTTCCACTGTCAGCCAACCGCACGCACTATTTAGGCAATCATATCACAAACCTATAGCTACTTTTATAGTTGAATTATTTTAGGAATTACACTGATATATTTTTACTAAACATATTTTAATTTAGACTAAACCTATTACTTTTAAAGGAATTACTAAAAAAAGAGATAAAATAATTTATTATTACATACAAACTATTTGAATAAATAAAAAAAATATATGTATACATAAGTAAGCGTATAGTTTAATACAATTATTACACAAATAACTACTTTATGTTTCAAATATTTTCTGATTATAATAAATAACTATACCGGTGTACTAATTTGGTTGAACTTGGGACTACGTGTAATCAAATATAAATATTGTTCTAGTTAATATTTATATTTTCACAATATACTAAACAAATTTAGATTTGAGGTTTTTTGTAATAGAAAATTTGCTCTAAGTTACGGGTGGTGTCCCAAATCAAATATGTAGACCTGTCAACATATTTGGGATAAGTATATATACAAATAAACATGAATTGTTAAATTATCATGTTCGTTGCATGTATGTATGTATGTACACTATTGGAAGATGTCTGATTGTGAGATGTGTTCATAATTGAAGCTGTTAAAATATAGAAATCCGTAAATGACATATAAAATATTGTAGAATTGCACAACAGGCCACAAAATACATTTAAATATTCTATACAATACATATAAAATTTCATAGCATTCATTAAAACTATAATAATTCATCTACACTTTTTAAAATGAATTCTTTGTCACACACATAATGTTCAAACGTCTAAGACATGATTGAGGTAAGCGATGTAGCAAATCGCCAGTCGTAAGATCTCAATTTTGGAGAGTTTCTTGTCGGGTGGTAAAGTGGGTAATAGTTTTCTCAGTTCTGCGAATGCCACGTTGAAAGCTTCAACGCGTATCCGTTCGCGAGTTGCATGCGCTGTACGGTATTTTTGCGTCGCACGCCGACGGCGACGTCGTTCTTCTCGACTCAACGATGCCATATCACTTCTATCTCTATAGAATCACAAAATAACATAAAGATACACGATTCACAAATATTTAAACCAAATAATCGAAACTAAAAACCTATTATGAGAACATCTAAACCACTTCTGGTGTTCTGTTAGACCTTATTTTAATTTATTTATTGCAAATACTAGTATATAATAAAAGCTAAAATATAGATGTTCTAAAGTATATTTTTTTATAGAAATTGACGTGTGTGTGAGCAATTCGTAAAGATATTTATGTTGGAAATAAACACATACGATATGTTTATGTAATAAAATTGACAGGTTCGCGTTGAAAATGGTACCCATATATACATGGCACATTCAATTTGACTAAAAGCGAAACATTGAAAAGTACTGACACCGATAGATTGTAAACACGTTTCAAGTAAAGATGTTTACGAACAAAATAATGTAGTTTGGCATAAAATAGTAAAACAAAAACCATTTGTATACAGTCGTAGATTTCACTTTAAAACGATGTTAAATACATACCTACGTTTGGTTCCTGGTAAATGATGTGGTCCTGATGTGTTTGTTGTAGTGGTTATCGCATGTAACATATCCTGTTGGCTGCTACTGTCTGTGTCGGGCGAGAATGGACCTAGATGCAAGCTCATCTCATCACAAGTCCACGCCACACGCTGTTAAAATAATATTTTTAATTAATTAACTAAAATTTAACAACGAAATTAAATATTTAATATAATATGCAATCGTGGACACATGAATTTCACAACTATATTTATTAAAAATGTTAGTAACTGCAACAATAATATTGTTGCAGTTACTAAGAATAAGTTTAGTGAAAAATGATACAAGCAAATGTTTGGTAATTTCTTTCTAAGATTATATATATATATATATATATATATATATATATATATATATATATATATATATATATATATATATATATATTGTTTATATAAAGTATTAGTTTGAATTTCTACTTACTATAATTTCTAATAAAAATATTATTTTCGTCAAAAATGATTTGATTGTTACAGGCATACAGATAGTTTTTCCTCCCCTAATGTAATACATATAAAATAATTTCAGATGCCCCATGAGAGTATTGCGCGCACGTTTGTCCACCACTCCCTCATAAACATCATAATTCGTAACTATATAATCAGCAGTTATCAATCACGCAAACACCAGATTAATTCGATTACAATTCGTAACTGATGGGTGAGAAAATGTTGCGAAGTGTTCATTCAATTACTTTTTCACACATAACTAATAATCATATCAATTGAGGGGCGTACATATTGTTTGACTTCGCGAAAACATCAACTTATTGTATATTTGCATAATAATTTTATGAGGCGCCGTTTGTGTCAAAAGTAAAGCTTTTTTAATGATGAATATTTAAATAAAAATATACAATTTTATTGTATGTAACATTATTATTATAGTAGTATTGATTTGAAACAGTTTTTTTTTTTTGGGATTATCATCTAAAATAGGGCCTGTTATAGGCCCAATATACATTGACATCAATATTGCATATTGATAGGTCACAAATCTTCACACACATTTATTATTCCATTTTCCATGTCAGAATGTGCATCTCCACTATGCGTTGGCCACAATCAAAATGCGCCTTTTGATTTAACATTTACGGTTTTTCATCTTAGCCATACTGTTTAGATGAAATCGAATTTTTAACTATTTATATTTGAATTCTAATTTCGCTTTTCAAAAATGAGCTAAATATATCAAACTTAATTTATGCGATTTTCTATCCTCTGAAATATATTCATTAAAAATTATAAGCTATTTAACATTTTACAGATACTTCTTACAGAATTACAAACTTCCTTAAAATCATTAATCACAATATATTTCGACAACATTCGAAATTATTTTCATTCATCCATTTCATTATATTAAAACAACTAAATAAATACAACAAAAACTTACCTTTTTCAATCGCGAATAGCGCGTGGTACACAACAACCCTTATCTTTGTAACAATCTGATGCGAACTGATCTGTCACTCCAGGGGATGAATCCTTGGGCTGCAGCATCCCTTCTGGTCCAGAACACGCCCATAAACACTCCAGCACCAATCCGTGATCGCATCTCAAACAGTTTACACCCCTAATCAATAGATTCATTGTATCCTGAAGATAATATTGTTGGGTACATTTTCAAAGAGGAGGTTCATGATTGGAAAATTCAATAAATGTTTTATACATTTAGAACCTTATATGATTTAATAAAAATAATTATGATTTATTAAGAATATTTACAGTTTTCAACAAATAATAATTGGCGTAGTTAAAAACATCTTAAAGATTTAGTGTATTCGTTTCATGATATTACATATATAGATTTAGATCTTCGTGGATGTTTTATAAAAAGATATAGTTTATATTCATGAAACATCGAATTCATTGTGACTATGGCATACATAGTAACCTAAATCGAAATCCCATTGTTCTATATTGAATCCTTTTGCCTAGCGACAAGTTTCAAGCAATTTTTCAATCGTATACCCGAAAGCACAAAAGCTACGGGTTGGGTTTTTAAATGGCGTCGTTGGTCGGTGCCTGGTGTAGAGGTATACCGACGGACGGGACGCATAAGATGTGTTCCGGATGTGTTCTTCTAGCTAGCATTTGTCAAACAAAACTGTTTGTCTGATCGATAATACACGTAGGTAATCTATGTGTATATTAAATAATGTTATTCAATCCCTTACGAACGGATTTTGTCGCTATGGAGACATCGGTAGCATGGAGTTTATTATTTCATTTCATTTGACATCATTTCCATCTTTCACTATTCATCGGAGCAACCATCCAACGAAAGCAGTTTAAATTAGATTGTAATTTATTGTATTTTACAACCACTAAAAAACTTATTTACTATTTTATGTAAAAATATTCTATTTATAATACTCCATTAGTGAAATGAATTATGCGACGTTACCCATCTGATCGTCTGATCTATTTACATTACATTAAACATAACTATTTCAATTTCTTCGTATTTAAGATATAAATAGAATTAATAATATCAAACTGTTATTATTTGTCTACAATCGCAATACATACATATTATAATAATTTAAGTTTATAGTAATAGAGTTGCAAAATATCTAAATGTTTTTTTAACTTTAATCTTAAAATAATCAATTTTCATAACAGTTATTTCACAAAATACCAGATTTTTAGAGATATACAGTAACTTATTTCCACTAAAAATAAACGCTATCGAAATTTTGTTTGTACAGTTTAAGTAATATCAATTAATTGTTAACGAAATATTATTTTGAAAAAAAGTCTATTTGGATTTAATATCTCCGAATTTATATCTAAATCAATATAATATATGTTGCGTAAAAATGTACGTGTGCGAAATATGTTAAATATAAGTTTTCTTTAACAAAGTGTTAAATGAGTATTATAAATTTCGTATTGATTTACGACGAAAAATATTTTAATAAATTCATTTTTTATGCTCGAAAGTGATATATAGCATGTTTCCGAAACCTACACAAATATGAAAACGTACTACCCAAATATCACACAACTCAGACAGAGTCGTATGAACGTTTAATACATATGGAAAACAGGGAAAGTTTGTTTGTTTCTATGGTTGCAAGTGCAACCATTAGTTGTTACCCTCGTTGAGTTTACATCAATTTCTACACATATACAGGGTGGTGACGTGAACTTTTGGTGTGTATATGTGTTCAAATTGTGCGTTTGAAAATTGCAATGTGTTACAACTAAATTAGAACAGTTGAAACTTAGAATTCTTTAAAAACACCATGGCACTTCATTATAGCGCTAATCAAGTAAGTTACTTTTATTTTTAATTAAATAGTTTTATATATAGTGTTAGGGATAGGCGGTATATATCTAACTTGCAAATTTAAATCTAGCTATAGCCCTGAATTATAGATATGTTTCAAATTATGTTCACTTTGACGTTTCTTATTTTAAAACGTCAAATATAGTTCGATAACTTCATTGATATATTTTATAGATTCGCCATATGACATGTTTGATATTTATTGAACCAAACATATTACAAACTTAATATATTACTGAATAAAATCCAAGAATGATTTAGATTAGATAACAAAAATTCTATGTCCTTCGTCCTAAGATTATTTATTTATTAATGCTTAATTTAAAAGTCTATTACAAATGTAATATGCCTCGAAAATAAATGTGTTTCAACCCACAAGTCCAATGAAAATGTAATATTTCCTGCCAATAAATATACCTATAGCGCATTGATTAAAATGATATTTATAGAAATATTTCATAATCACGATACCTATCTAGCATGTCACGAATATAATATTAATTATACTGTAACATATTTTCGAAACGGAATTTGGAATAAATTGTTTTTAAGTATGCGTGATCTACGTTTGGTGTATTGGTCGCATGATGCTCCTAAACTTAAACTTAGCAAACACGGTATTAAATAAATAAATAATTAAGTTATAATATGCCACCACATCACGAAAGTATGATACAACTACTAAAAATGGGGCATACTATGACAATAATATCTTTATTTTAAATAAATAAACACAAATGTCTTAATTACGTGAATATTAATATATAACGCAATTTCGAAATAGTAAATTAAAACAAAACAATTCGTTGCTACTTTTATATATAGCTCTAAAAATGGAATATTATTTTCGGTATAACGAAAAAAATCAACATGTGATTTTATCTGAACTCTCAAACTCCTAAAAACATCATTAAATATAGAAAAGTTCGTGAATGGATGTTCGTTATATAGCCCGTCCTCCGTCACTTTCACCCTTATTACCTAAACAATATGTGCCATTAATGAATCCAGTGTTCAAAAATCAATGGATGACACGACTAAGACAGCCTTCAGGTATAGATATTTCTTTTCTTCGTAATATATTTAGCGGGTCGCGCAAATACTCCTACCAATGCAATCGTCAGTGGTGAACGGGTCGCGGTGGTCTACTTGTCATCCGTTTCCGGTTTAATCAATCAACTAGTTTTTGATTCGGTCTCGAAAGGGGTGCTCGAAGAATTGTAATATTTTCAAACCTTCACCGCTGTTATTATTATTCAGCGTATGTGTGGTCGGATTGTGGTGAAAATTATTGTGATTTTCTTTGTTATTGTGTGCGAGATAAAGGGTTCGTTTCGACTTTGAATTATTAAAATATTTCAACTGAACTAAACATTTTTTGACGGGTGTCAACATTTGAGAACTGTGTATTTATCACATGAATTAGGTATAGTTTTATAGCTTTTTTATAAATATAAACTTGCTTACTAATTATTTTCGGATTTCATCCTGAAATATTGTTTTTCAAATTAAGGCTGCATTTTGTATGTGAACTCAAAATTTTAATTATAATTTACCATTCCCAACACGACATGCAGAAAAATAGAGCAAACTTATTTCGATTAAAACTAGAATTATTCGTTGTCGTTTTTGATTTGATGGACTAAAATAATATTTTCGATTATAATTCGTCATATTTATAATAATTGAATTACATTTTTATTTTGACTTTGATGTCTATATTTGTTTTGGAGTAAAATTAAAAAAACAGTAGTTTTCCTATTTACATAAGTGCACGTGCGCTTGTCATCAAAATTCGGTCACTTTCGCGTGGTGATATCGGTGTAAGGGGTGATACCATCTGTCTCAAGGGTGCTACAAATCATGAGGCTAGATAATCCTTAAACACCACTAGACACCATCGCATACAACTGGGGCTAAAGCTAAAGTTATAAGGAAGGGTGTACAACTAGGTAAAATGCTCCTCACTTGCAAAAAGCTCAAGTATCCTATGTCAAAATTCAAACACATGTTTCAACAATGTTTATATACAAACATTGTCACGATATTCCAATGAAAGTGCTTTGATTGTATTTTATAAAATCATATTATGTAGTAACTAAAAATATCCAGTGTATGACTGACATTTTCTGTTGAACATATAATTAAGAAAAATATAAGGAGAAAATTGGACTTTATGTGATTTTGCTTACTAGATTTTGATTTATAATGGTAGCTAATCACGAACGAATAATGAACGGATTTTGATAATGGTATCTTTCGAATCACGCAAGGAAAAATAGGTAACACATTTGTTGGGGAAAAGAAATTCCATTAAAGATTCGAAAGCAATCAAAGAAAAACGGAATTCTTTAGGTTTTACAACACAAATTTAAAGTAGTTCAAACGGAAATTGAACGAAAGTACCAGAAATGAAACACATATACTATAAAGTACTATTAAAACAAAGTATATTTATCTTCTCTGATTTTTTGTTAGTTTATTTAGTTTTAAAACACCTAATTATATTATAATTTACGTGATCTAAATAATACATAATATAAAAGTTATAATAGGCAATAATCTACGTTTCCTTCGTGTACACATTTTAAATGAATACAATTATAATAATTAACAAAATAAATCAATCATTTGACATTTACTAAATACACCTGCTAATATTACAAAAACATAAATAATATTGACACAACATGGATTAGTCGTGTAAGAAGCACAAGTCATTAGTAAAAAACCCAACAATAAAATGATAAATGTATGGGATTAACGGCAATACAAACACCATCTAGTTTCAGTAAAAAAGAAATCATATCATTACATGCGGATTATATAATACAGTGAGGGGTGAAATTGGGATACTTTTTTAACTGTGTCCCTAGCCCTATATGGCCGGTGATTCAATTGTCCGAGGGTGTGATACCGAGACATACGGGACTCGTTACCAGCAGCCCTTAACAACGCAAGTGGCGAAAAATAAGGGATGATACACTTGGATGTATAGTTACATCATGGTTGATTTGATTTTGTGTTTATAATTGTATTATAAGTGTAAAGGTACAAGTGCGTGAAATTTCGATTATTATCTATTTCGTGCTCATCAATTATTTCAAGACATAATATACACAGTTAAAATAATTTGTGTTACTCGGATAATGTATCATTCAGTGTATTGAATTGTCTTTTGTTTCGTGCAAAATATGTAAAAAAATAATTCTTTATAGTTCAATCAAGAGTTCAGAGGACAACGTCTGGGTAACTGGGAGGTTCCACATCGGTACCCGGAACGTCCACACGCCCGGACTGGTCATACACGTATCATCGCCAACGACAGAGGGCACCTGCTACCCGGCGTACCCAGACCCCAGGATTGTCCCTGGGGGCATTTTATACCCACATGGCGAATGCCGAGGCGAATTACGCGCCAAATTGGTACTGCACTATTTCGATAAACTAATTCTTTCGATTTCCCCAAACTTATGTCTAGTTTAACGAAAGCTATTTACGAACATTTTTATGTTGCAGCTGCTGAATTAAGAGATCCCAAATTAGCAAAGAAAAAAGAAGTAATATCTAAAGTAACGCCACAGCCACCACCAACGGAACCTGGAACATTGGAAGACCCGGGCAACTCTGAGGAAATACCAAAGAAATCCGAAGATATTAAAGAATATTTTGATGACACTCCATGTAAAGGTTTACCAAAGAAACCTCCAGAAGATGTAAGTATTTCTACTAGAAGTTAATTATTCTTTCATTTTATTTACTCTTTTTCATATTTTACAGACACCAGTATGTCCTATTCATGGCTTTAAATGAATTTTAGTTTGTACATTTGCCTAATAATAAATTTATCTTTATTTTATACAAAAGTTACGTTACTTTTCATTTGCCATACGCACGCTTTAGAAGTAGTAATACGCTGCGCTTAAAACGTTTTTCGTAAGTATATTTTATAAATATATCATTTTAATTTTTGTTATTGTTATGAAGTAATAATTATATTTAAATTTTAAAAGTTTTATGCTATTTTTGTTTTTAGACTATGCAGTTTAAACAGGTATGTGTATATAAGATTTACCTTAAATATTTGTTATTAAGTTAGGTATTTTTTTTAAATACGGGTCATCACATTTATTTAATCTTTAAGTAAAGTATAAATTGTTATAAATAAGAAATTATGTCTTTAATAACTAGCAATATATAAACGTAAAGGATTTATCCTACGTACCAGGAGACTTAACATCTCCGAAACACCGACCAAAAAGCTATGAACTTCTCCGTCCGAAAAAAGTCGAATCTTTACAAGAAATCAACGAAGCAGAAATGGAAAGACACCGTCGCCATTCAGCCGAAAAAGCTCGTGTACAAAGTCCGAAAATCAGCCCATTCGCGTGCGTTTACCGTAACTTTGAAATGGCTAAAAAATGCGCTAAAGAAAATTTAGAACATCACGCATTACCAGACACAGTACAAGATGCAATGTTTCGCAAATTGCAAATGCATCGGGCACGCGAACCGGGATTGGCGTTGAAAGATGAACCAGTTACGACAGGAGTTGGCTGGAAAGGATATGGCGCATCCGGTCCGACGCAGTGCACCAAATTGAGGATATATCGTCCGAAAACTTGTGCGCCGAAAAAGTTGAAAAACCTTGAAGATGTAAGACCTGGGTCGTGTGGGTCTTTTGACTTAAAGTGGAGGTTCATCAAACAGAAAAATGTGACGCCAATTGAGCTAGCGATATGTTGGGATATGACGCCTGAAAATCCGTTAGATGAACCTAAGAGAACGCCTCATATTGATGGATCCAATGGGTGTCTTGCTCCCGCTGTTTTTGCTATGGTATATTAAAATTATATTTGTTGTTATAATACAAATATTTACATCAAATAATTATTAATCAAAAATATATAATTTGTATCTGATATGTCCAGGTGCATTCACCAAAACAACCAGATCTTCCGATTACAAGAAAATCATCACAATCCTGTGATGGAATCAATGGTTGCGGAACAATTAAAAGCGGAAGTAATCACCATGATCAAAACACACCATCAAATTTTGAATCTTTGAAGCGTCCCAAAACTTCCAAAGAAGCGGTCAATACTTTAAAAAATTACAATAAAAACAATCATTCGAATCGACATAGTATAAGCACTAATAGTCTGTACGTAAATGCACCAGCCACACGTAAACCGTCCAAAGAATCAATAAAAAATAATTTGTTAGAAAACCGGAAGATACATCAAAGCTCACCAAATTTATCCACTATTAGTTCTGGTGATTGGAATTGTAGCAAAGAAAATATTAAAGTATCTAAAAAACTGAATCCTTACAGACCATGTGCAGCATGTGATACGAAACCGGATGAGAAGGAAGAACGAATAAAGTCTGAGTATAAACAGGCGTTTAAAGCTGGAAAAGCGAATGAAAGTAATAGTTTTGAAGGCACATTGAGTTCTGGTAGTGTTGCTAGATCATCGATTAAAGTTCCGAAACAAAGAGACCCATACGCGAAACGGAATTACGATATTAATTCGTTACATCCACCGTTTAGTATGTGGAAAGGCACTAGTTGTCAGAGTTATCCAGAACATTGGAGACTGGCTAGTATTTATCAGCATTCGTATAAACCAGTAGAAAATAGAAAGAGATCATTATTATCTAGTGTGTATCAATGATAATTATGTTGATTTCTAGTAATATATTCAAAATTATTTAAATAACTTTTCGAGCATATTACCAAGTATTTATCGTTAAATTAATATTGTTGTTTAAATTCCGTATTAAATGGTAAGAATATAAAATTATAATCATATCACACGACTGTGTACATATGCATACCAGCTAAGAGATAATGGCAAATCACTCGCAATAACAGTATATATATATACGATTAATTAGTAATTCATTTTAAACCATTGTAGAAGAATATTTAAAAATTTAATCTTGAGAAATAACTCTAAACTAAATAGTGAAGTACTAATTATTGCATCTTTTGGTAAGCACTTTGATAATTATTTTATTAAGGACTTTAAGATTCTAATAGACTTGTTTCAAGTGTCTTTAAAATCTGTACTGATTTCACGTTCAACACCAAAGCCAATTTAACTAAAGAAACAAGCATGATTTATTATTTTTTAAATATTTATCAGGCTTATCGCTCACACTAGTTTTCTTTGTTATTATTCTGAACATTTTTAGACGAAAACGTATATTAGTGAGTATTCTGATAATATATAAACATATTAATAAAAATCAAATACTGTATTATATATTAATCGAATTACATACTTGACATGATTATGAATTAAATAATTAGTATGCTGATTAATAAATTAATATTGGAGAGTTTAAAAACTCCAATTGTTTAATAATATATCAACAATAGACAACTTTTTGCTAGTGTAACTAATAGATTCTGAGAAGCGTAGGAAGTATAGGTAAAAAATATATTGATTGTTGTTTAGTTAATTTAATATAAAATACTAACAAAAATGCTAATTTACAAATACAAATCAAGTTTTATATAAATGCTTACATATACATTATATTATTAATAAATTACGGCATAAGTTTAGAATATTCTAAGAAAAAAGAACTTTTCTTGATTGTGTCCCAGACTCTTGTAGAAAATTGTAACCAATTTTTTTCTGTCAATTGCGCCGATAATAAAGGTACTCGCGTAACACTGTGAATTTGTGCTCGCAATTCTCGGATTAGATCATCAAAGGGCGGATGACCATGATATTTTGATTCTACAAAGGGCAAATAATATTCATAAAAACAAAAAAGTAGTGTCTTTTTTATTAAGTTGTTTTCGCGTAAAATATTAATTGTTATATTATATTTAGAATAGATTTTTACCTTTGGCATCATCATATTCTGGGAGCAAAAATAAATTCATAGGTTCTCCACAGGTTCCTGGATTTAAACTATGAATGACTTTTCCAGTACCCAAACCCATTCCAGATTCAAATCTTAATTTTGATTTACCAAACACTTCATGGTAAACATTTTGTATCATTTTAAATCTAACAGGAGTGAAATCTTCAAGAGTAGCACGATTATGTATTAGCATTACATGAGGATAGTATTCCATATAATCTTCTTCTGGTGTTGGGATACTTGGTTTTAACATTTCAGCCGTTTGCAAGAATCTTATATTAATAAATATATTTGAATTTAGATATTTAGATCGGATTTCGGATATATATTAATCTTACCTAGCAAAATTACTATCCAAAAACCAATCTTGCACTAAAATGACTACATGGCAAACAGATAACATGAATGTAGCTAATTGGAGACTTTGTATCTCCGCACAGTTTTCAACAGGCAGAAATTCCCCAGCTACTGTTCGTTTAAAATCGTTTTGTACTATCTCGTCCAATAGCGCAGCCGAAATAACCGGTTGACAATCAAGTAAAAAAACCCGATTCGAAGTTACATACAAATCAACCCCACTAGTACCATAATTGCCTATCTCAATCTGTTCTAAAGATTGTGGTTTGAATACGATATTCTGAATGTGCTCTTTTTGTTCTGAGTCATCGGAATTCAGTTTAAAATTCGCTACATGATCTGTGAGAAGTTTGATTGGTTCTGGTGGATTTTGTGTTTTGTAGTTAAATAAATCGTGTTTTAATTGGTTTGTTACTTTGTTTTGGGCGATCAAGTTCATTATTGTTGATTTACCAACACCTTGATTCCCCAAAACACCAACGACTAAAAAATCAGGTGAATCTAATAAATATTCTTGGATTTTGTCGAATAAAAGAACTCCATCATCTATCAGTTTTACTGATTCGGGCATAACTGGTGGTGGAACGGATGCTTAAAAATAAATTAAATCCTAAACATTCATTTGCGATGAGCTTATTATGTACCGCCACGTATGACAAATGCTTACTTTCATGTGAAGTGGTGGTTTGAGTAGTCGGTGGTTCATTTTCTTTACTTCTTTTCGGAGAAACTGATCGTTCATTTCTTGCTTTTAATAATATGGTAGGTTGTTGAACAGGCTTTTCTTTAGTTTCCGAAGATTTCTCACCGTCTCTGTCATACTTAAATAAGGCGTTTTTATTATATCCTCGACCACCGTAATGTGACGAATGACCAGCTTCCTATAGTTGACATTGTTTAGAAAACATATCTAGAGTATAATTTCAATAATATTTACCCGCTGTGCTGGAAAAAATTTAGTTCTCCTGAAGTATTTATTTTTATCGTAATCAGACATTTTCTAGGTTAGTGTTTTGACAGTTGTTATTAAACTGTCAGTACAATGCAGAAAATATATTTATCGTGCGCATAACTAAAATATTCTTAAAATTAAAACTTATAAATAACCTTTCTGTTGGCTTTTGATCGAATTGCGTTATTATTTTATAATAAAGTCCTAGTTCATCGAGGTCTTTGGCAGTAGATAGAAATCGGGCAATAAAGAAAATGTGTACCTCTAGAAAATTGATAAATAATATGGAATATTTATTAATATTTGTGCAATCTTTATATATATTATATAAACAACAGTTATTTTAAAACTATATATTTTTAGTTAATCTTTCAATATTTTTAATGTATTCCTTTAATTTAATTTGATAAAATACGCAGTAAATGTCATACTTCTCATCAATAAAAAAACGTGTTCACTTTCTATTTACATGGGTTTGACGTTTATTATTTTCCATAATATTTTTCATTCTTTAGAAACATGACTGGTGAAAATAGGAAACTTATTGGATATTGGATGTCCGAAAAGAAGCTACAAAAACTAAATTGGACAGAATTTGCGAACGTGTGCAGAAATCATGGATATGAGTTGGTTAAGGTAGTTTGGCATTTGAAAATTAAAAATACTTTAATTAAAAATAACTATTTCATAGTTAGATTTGGACAAACCACTAGACAAACAAGGACCATTTGTAGTATTTTTACATAAACTTACTGATATTATTGCACTTTCCACGCAAGGAGATGTAAAGGTACGTTTTTCTCTTGTGCTTTAATAATTAAATATACATATGTATATATTTATGTTGGGTTATAGAGTCTAGAGTTGATGTCTAAGATAAAAACTTGGATAATAAAAAATCCAAATATGAGTATTATAGATCCATTGGAAAATGTACAAAAATTATTAGATAGATACTTATCGTACAGTATTGTCCACAAGTCTGATTTATTTCAACATGGCGTTTTCACACCAACATTCGCTGAAATAACTTCACAAAATATCACCGAAAGTATTGATGTATTACACAAATCAAAAGTTCAGTATCCATTTATATGCAAACCATCCGTAGCCCATGGTTCAAAGCACGCGCATAAAATGTGCATTATTTTCCATGAAAAGTACCTAGGCGATTGCAAACCGCCGTGTGT
This sequence comes from Nebria ingens riversi, assembly GCA_018344505.1. NCBI lineage: Eukaryota > Metazoa > Arthropoda > Insecta > Coleoptera > Carabidae > Nebria > Nebria ingens. The sequence goes on along the minus strand of JADQWA010000155.1, from coordinate 42,057 downwards.
AGCGCAAAGTTTTATCAACCACAATGCCATTATGTATAAAATATTCATAATTGGCAACAAACATTATATGGTAGAGCGGCCTAGTTTGAAGAATTTTTACGCGAGCGATCGCGCAACGATATATTTCGACAGCCAAGATGTATCGAAAGCCGATTCGCAAAGTACCTTATCAATATTAGATCCAGAAGATGTTCGATTAGAAAATGTCAAACCAGATTCGGACAGGTTGAACGAGATTGTTGGTACGATACGAAAAGAATTAGGAATGTCGCTTCTTGGAGTTGATGTTATCATTGAGAATGATACGGGGAAATATGCTATTATTGATATTAATGCATATGCCATCCAGGTTAGTCTATTTTTTTTTGAATTTAAACCAAAAGTTATTAAAACTTCTCACGCAACTTCATGAATTGATACAAGAACACTGTGCTCTAAAATAAGCGCGAGTCAAGCTTTTGCTATGAAGACTAATATCGTATATGTATCACAATATTTAATAAGTATAATAATTAGAAAAATCACACATTTCCTTTAAAACCTCAAGGATAATTAATTATTTGCCGTACAAATATGTATTATAATGACGTCACACAGGAGATAGTTACGTTATCCTGCTCAAATTAAATTAATTAATATAAAATGTACAACGTTTTAAAAACAAATGGGCGTAATAGTTCTAGAAAAAATCATCCAGAGGCACTTATAATACCCTTTTTAAACCGTGCTTTAGTCTGGAGAAATATACTTTTAGAACCACTGATTAAAATTTAGTAATCCCAACTATATAGATAATATTTATCACTAGCTGAAATAATTTCTTTATTAGATTTAACTATAATAAATATTAGATACTTAAAGCAATACAATCTACTTTGAGTATTTAAACTGCATGCGCAAGTTGTTATATTGCACAAGTATGTAAATTAAATCTGCCACCCCATTTGATGGGAACAGACATGAAGTTATATATGCACGTGTAAATTTAAATTCAAATATTACATTGTTTATTTTATTAAACAAACTTATTGTTTCAAACAATTCCATTTGGAGAAAATTATAATAAAAAATTATGAAAAAATAATCGACATAACTCAAAACGATAAAAAAATTGACTGACCATATCAATATGTGGAAGTAACATAAACCTGATAATCAATTACTAGTCATGACAAGCTCCTAGTAAAAAGCACAATTCACCAATGCTGTATTTGTACATATTCTTGGCGTTATCATCTATACGAACACCCGCTTGTTTATAATCGACAGTCTTTGTTATCGATTGCATCGTCTTAGTCGATTCATCTTTAGTATTTTCGATAGCCGTACATGTTGATACATTTTTGAATTGTTTCCAAAATGAACGAATGTAATTTTCGTCTTTTTTCAATTTTTCTGGGGGTGTGTTAGGGTTTTCTGGCATCGTACCTTCATTCGGTAATTTTGGTATTGAAGACATGTTGCGTCTAATAATGAATAATTTCCTGAATAGATTTAAATACGTTTCATAGTCTAATGGTTGCTCTATAAACATTTCAAAATATAGTGATTTTTTAAATACATAATTATATATTAATTACCAAAATTCATGCTAAAAAATTCCGAAAAGTCGTAGAAGTCTATGGAAGTATGTTTGACGGATTGAATTATGATTTATTTTATTGGCCAAAACTGAAAAGTTAAATTATATTAAATACCTCATTATTATTATTATTATTTATTTATTTATGTATTTATTAGATTTTGTCTATTTATATTCATTTTAATACGATTTAAGGATAATTTACCTTATAAAACATTAAAACGCGAACCGGGTTATTGCTTTTTTTTCAGAAAGGTTCCGGTTACCATAGTATCATTAGGTATTTTCGATTTAATTGTTGCAAAGAACAATAATGTTTCTACGAATATGATTTAAAGAGAAATTAAATTCAGTCTGTTACAATAATCTAAATCATTGTTATTAATTTTAAATTGCATTACGAGAAGTCGATGTCTGATTGGTAAATGAATAAACAAATGGATAGCATTTTGCATCATTTATATTCTTCTTAGGTTATGATGGATTTCCAAACTTTTTCGAAGCTCTAGTCCATTGTATCGAAGATACAATCAACTCTGCGCAACTTGTAAATTCCGATCGAAGTGTTCATAAAAAGATCAATTCAAAATCGTCGGATCTAGATCAAGATTCCGGATTCGATACAGGCGATTCATGTGATGAACGAGTGAAAATTTCGCTCATATCAAATCTAATAATCTAACTATAAGACTGACATTATTTTATAGTTGCATTCATTTTTCTATCGAAGCCAAAACATGATTTAGTTTAATATTTTAGAGAAAAAAGTATTGGTTAAGTTTCAATATATATGCGAAAGTACAAACGATTTTAAGTACTTTTTATTAAGTTTATGTATATTTATATTAAAAATAGTCAAGTATTTTAAAACTTGCATTTATCATTTTTGAAAAACCAAATAAAAAAAGGGAATACTCGATCATTTATAATAAAATCTAAATAGGTGAAAGGTTATTTATAATATAGTTTTGTTCGATTTATATTTACTATTTATTGCAATAGGTGGAATTCATTACAGAATGCCATCTCATATTAACAATAAATTATCTAAAAAAAATGTATTATTCTACTGCATTGAATCTTAAACTAAACCGAACAAATCTGTTAATATTAAAAGAAAACTGCATTTATATATTTCCTAAATATATATATATATATATATATATATATATATATAATATATATATATATATATATATATATATATTTATATATATATATATATATATATATATATATATATATTTATATATTTATATATGTGTGTGTGTTATATGAACAATGATTGTTAAGAAATAGAAAGAAAACCATTTTTTTCCACATATTTATTACATTTATATATAAGTGTTCGATGTATCGAATACATTTACAAATAAAAATATTGCAACAAATTTGATGTGTAATTGATTGTGCATGTGTTGTGCACAAATGTAAAACACACCGATGATCACAAATCAACAAGCGCATAATGGTAATTAATCAACTCGTTAATTTGTTTTGTGAACAGTGACAAATGAGATGTCACGCTCGCCTACAACATAGCGATAATCAGTTTTTCATTCAAATCTCTGCTACAAAACCGACCCAACTCAATGATATCATACGTGAAACCACGATTGTATAAGTGCTAAAATAATGATTTAAAAAAACAGAATCTTAATTCTAAAAATCCAGCTCCATTTCATGGTTTGTTAGTGAACATTTGGGCTACGGTCCTGCCATTGATACACTACACACGTGATACATGCTAGTATGAATGTGTGCGTGGATTTGTTGCATCGAATGTACACAACACACACCGTTCCGTTCCGTACGGCTGTAATGACAGGCGAGAGCCGAACGCGACTCAGTGGAGTGCGTTTCGGTTTAGTCATGCGGCGATCTCTAGATGAGTACGGTGATGAGGCCTACCTTGCCGCCCGGCCTACGTCTGTCCACCGCGTGTGCGCCGATTCATACGTTTTACGTTCAACTTTACGTTATTACGTTGTTGCGTGCGCACCATAACGTAAACGTAACACGTGCGTGAACTTGACAAGAAACAAAAATTTACAAGAAATTTTTAAATATACTACTATTAAATATGATTAATTAGAATTGGATTATTGTTTTGTACTTCGAAATTTAAATTGATGATCGAAAACGAAATATTTTGAAATATGCCAATAACTTTAATTAATTATTGGATTTTTGTACGCGAAATATTTGTGTTGTTCTGTAGTGCTGTTTAGGTGTTATTTTTGACCGTATTTGACATATGTAATTGAAATGCGACAACAGGTGCCAGTTACTCGTATTTGATTGATCGGATTGTTGTACTTTTCGCCATATGTATGTATATTTGTGTTGTTTGTTGTTGGTGTATTGTGTGTACAAGTGACGAGTGAAGTGTTTTTATTTTATTTTTTGTAGTGTTAAAAATAACGGTCCTAACTTTGAAAGTGCGTATCGTAAGGCTATGTTCTTGATTTTTAATTTGCAGTTTGGACAAGTTGTTACTCTGAGGTGAGTTTTTTTGATTGATTTTGTTATACAGTCAAGTCAGTTTTTTTAATAGTGTAGCCATAGTTTTTTTGTTTAGTTAAAATGATCAAATTTGCTTTAGCAACAAGTTTAAATATTTTTATCAGGCCTTTAAGTTATATAAGGTATTCTATAAAACTTTTACGGCTTTATTGTACTTTTTTGTACAGCAAATTAATATTCTTTAACAAAATTGGCTACTACAAAAACCAGGTCATAGTGATAATGATCTAATAACCATTCTATTCAAAACCAAAATGGAGTAAAAAACTGTAAAAGTTTAATATTTCACTGACCTAGAAATCCAGTAAAACATGAAAAAATCAGAGTTGTAAATTACAATCATAGTTTTAATATATATATATATATATATATATATATATATATATA
>JADQWA010000155.1:0-37462 GCA_018344505.1 Nebria ingens riversi | reverse complement strand
TACATGGCCGATGTTTTAAATAAAGGAAGTGTGCAAGATAATATATGTAAACTTTATTTTACTGCCAACAATATATTTAGAGCTTGAGAACTAAATAAACTGTTACATTTTTATTGTAGGTACGAATGATAGAATAATACACAAATATAAATGAAATGTAATCTATTTATCTATAAGTCAGTAGTTATTATATATCACAGTACTATATCTGACATTTATTTGTTACAGTAGCAAGTGGATCCAAGACAATATCCACTTCTATATCCCATTTGAATGCATCTGTAGTTGCAATCACTTTGACCCCATATACCACTACATACTGCTCGCGCAGTAGCAATAGGTACACTTTCGACACCTTCAGAATTTTTTTCTGAAATTTATAATTATTTTAAATATCATAGAAATATATTAAATAGAAATGAGCAAAAAAAAAACTATTCAAAAAGACTTTCATTGCTTATAAATTAGAAATGAATAATATCAGTATAGTTTAGAAATGAGTAAAAAAATTGAAATATAGATTCTAGAAACAAAAGGTTTCAGATTATTCTATATGAAAACCTAACTAACATGTATGTATTTAATTTATATTCGATCTACTTACCTCCACTTTCAAGTGGTACTGCTGAAGCAATGGCGGCAATTAGCAAAAAAGCAAAACAAAACTTGAACATGTTGATGTATAATATATGTTTTATTTAGAATATTGTTCAACTCTCACTGAACTGTTTTAAATTTCCAACACCTGTTTTTAGCCTTTTATTCTTTTCTCATTATATTATCTTTAAGTATAATTTAATGTAAACTTCTTTTTTTTATGATAAGATATATAAAAGAAATATTTTTTAGAAATTCCTTGATAAATAGATATATTTTCATAGATACTTATGTTTAGCAATATTAAATTCCAGAAAATAAAATTGTTTTTTATTTAATCAACTAAAAACATAATTATCAAGAAAGTAAATAAACCATATCGTATTTGTTTGTAATCAAATCATAAAGTCACTGAAAACAGTGATACATATCTAAGCTATATTTTACTTCATAAAATTTATTTGTTTGTCCTGCACTAACTTGCTCTAAGTATATGAAAATTGAGTTCGTTTTTGAGATACCTTTTTGATCAATGTCAAAATTAAATTGATTACTCATTTGAACAAAAATATAATGAAGAAACTCACACTGACAAAAAATGCATGAATAATGAACATACATGTTTACGAGGATAATTTTTTGCATAAAGGCTTAGCCCTCAATATATATGTACAACATGCATACATATGTACTAATAGTAAACATCTGCAGTGTATTGCACTGGACTTTCTTATACTTATTAGGCATATATTGTTTAGGTAGAGAGGTTATTAAAATACAAACTTTTATATATTTAAAACCTCTCTATCTAAACAAAATATGTCTAATACGTATAAGAAAGTCCATTTAATTAGAAAATATGGAATTATAATTACGTATTAGTAAATGATCTAATAATAGTATCATAAATAAAGTATTTATTTAATCTTTCAAGAGCTACATACATATAAGACTTGAATTTTAGATTGATGATGCAATTTCCTGTTATTTATTTACGAGTAAGTTTGTAATTCCTAGACCTTTTTAATATGTTACCGATTATTGTTTAATTATAGGTATAGCCAGCACAAAACAAATATTACGATCGACCATTGAGTCCACAAGTTTGATTTTTATACAGAAATAAGACAGCGGCGTAGGTGTAGAATAAGTTATGTGTTTATTAATTACATACCTATTCCCATCAAATGGGGTGGCAGAAAACCCTTTACATCTTGACAATCTTTCACCATTCAACTCTATCCTTACAGACTTCTTTTGTTTCATTCAAATTCATTAAATTCTTCAGATATACCGCTTGCTCACAAATTTTCTTTTACGCAACTAATTATTCTCAATCATATTTACCTTAAACCTAAAAGAAATCAAATACTAAATAAGTACATACATACATATATGGTTGTATTTTGTATTACGTTAAGAAGTATAAAATATATAATTATTTGATTTAACAAAATATACTGTTAACAAGATATACATATAAAATAATACATTTGATTGTGAGCTTGCCATTGTTATGTATTCAATTTCAAATATTTTCCATCTGTATTATCATGATTTGTCAGGAGCTTTAATTTTCTATTAATAATTTATCTATGAAACAAAATACTGCACCAATAACAATTAAAAGCATGCCCCATAAAGTATCTGAAAATATTTACAAATGTGACTGCTATACACTTTATAAATATATTATTATGATGTGAATTGTTTGACAAAAGAAATAATCAGTCATTTATAAACTAATTTTAAAATAATGTACATATTTGTTGACCAATATATATTTTTTAGGAGAGGAGAGCTATCAACACTTTTGAGTAATATGAGAAGGACTGACAGATATGACCTTTGCTCAACATAGATTGTAGCTGTTAATTTATGCGTTTGTTTAGTATATGTCAAGGCCATATACATAGCATATTTAAAATATATACAGGTTGTTACACACATTTTTCATTTACATTTTTCTTTAAAAATTTACTGGACGCAAAATGTGTCATTATTTAAAATTAATCTGTAAATTCCTTGTACGCTTATACATTGAATAATGGAGGAACTCCAAATAAATCATATATTAATATTTACTTTTATTTGGTATTTTTTCACCTAAAATCCAACTCGATACAGCAGTAAATACGAAAGTCATTGAATTAGTTACTGGAACTGCTAATGATAAATCCACATTTTGTAAGGTTAAAAAATATAGAAGTGAACCGCATTGATTTAAAGTCATCGGTAAAATGTACTAAAATAATTAATTTCTATATATTAATATTTGGAAAATGTTTTTATTATCAAATTACAAAAAAAAGCAAATAAAATCTGGCTGTTTGAAAATAAATAAGTTTGCGTCGGTGTCATTTTACAAGAATTAGTTGTTTTGGTAATATAAGCTACCCAGTAAATCAATAATTTATTCATTGTTACCTTCCAATTTGTAATCAAATATTTTAATTCTAAGAAAAACCCTTTTATTGCAGAATTGCTTTCGATTCTTTTAATGCCGACCGAACCCTTTTTAATAAGCGGGTTTGTTGCACCCCATAGTATGGCAACACATGTAAGCGAAACTGTAAATTTAATTTATTATCGTTTTAAACATTTAATACTATTATGCTTTTACCAATTTCATAGAACATTTCAAGTGTTTCGTTTCGACCAATTTGAGGTTACATTCAAAATAATTGAATAATATACATTATTTATTTCAAAATCATTAATTGTTTTCCAGTTTGCATTTAATCTCTACTTAAAAAACAAGTTCAAATTATTATTACGACACATATTTTGTCTGTAAATATATACATATACCGATGGCATCGGCAAATTTAGAAACACAATACCCAAATACCATTCTGATATTTGAAATAAAATCTGTTTTAATTTTATAAAATCATTAAGCTAACTATTGCATGACTTCCATGTTTCACTGATGAAATCATTTGGAAATGATTGCTTCGAACAATTGAAGCAATAGTTGTATGTAAAGTACGCAACGTTGGGTATTTTTCCCAGTGTAAAAGTGTACGCAAAGTGCAACCCCCGAAAAGACATGTGTCTGTCAAAATTTGAATCTGCTTGAAACACACGTGTGTACATGCATAAATACCATATTTTTGTTAATTCAAGTTAATATAATAATTAAATAAAATGTCACCGCGTAAAACCAGACAAGCAACGAAGATGGAAGAGCTTTTAAATAAAAATAAACCTGAAACTGAAGAATTAGAAAATAATGAGGTTAAAATTACAGAAAAAAATAAAGTTAAACAAAGGTACATTGTAATTGAAATAGGTGAATGAATTAAATTAGTTTTACTTGTATGATTTATTTATAACAGTAAAAAACTTAATAAAACTGAAATAAATATTCCAAGAGGTAAACCAAAATCAGGACGGATTTGGAAAAATGAAAAAACTAGGTATTGTTGTATTTTATAGTGTCCGCCAATCAAATTTTACCATTCACATACTCTTGCTTACATCCCGCTTTTAAAACGAATCATTATAGCTGTATAGAAGCCTTTTTTTTAAATATTTAAACCTGGAGCCACGTATTCAGGTATACTCGAAATATTAATACATTAAAAAAATGTTGTTTAGATTTTCTTCGGTAGTGAAAACCCGAGGTATACGTGACAAATTTGAAAAGAAGCAAACGCTAAGAACCGACTTGAAACGGGTTAAAGATGCGTCTCGAGCAATTATTCAAGCAAAAAAAGACGATGCTGAGATGAAAAAACAAAGACGACGAGAAAACCTCAAACGACGAGAAGAAAATCGCATCAAATCCGAAGTAGTACAAGTAATCAAAAATCCAAGTAAAATTAAGAAAATGAAGAAGAAACAATTACGATTTATAGAAAAACGAGACACAACTAATATGTAAATATTATTCTTTATTAAATATTTTAATATAATCAAATAAATTGCGTATCCCAATTTTACATTCGGAATACTCCGTACTTCGTTTTCGTATCAGCGTTATTCATAGCAGCTGCTAAACTGAGACCTAGAATTTTTCTTGTATCTTTCGGATCAATTACCCCGTCATCCCATAATCTACAACAAAATTAAATATGTTTAGTTTTAATTTTCATACATAAATAACAATTTAAAAACAAAATATACGTTTACATCCGGTAGTTTCACATTACTAGTCAATTTTACCTGGCACTGGAAAAGTATGGTGATCCTTCGCGTTCGAATTTCTCAATAATCGGTCGTTCAAAGTCTTCAATATCTTTTTGCGTCCAATTGGCGCCTTTGCCCTTCGCAGCAACCGTTGATAAAACGCCTGCTGCTTGTGGTCCACCCATCACAGATATACGTGCATTTGGCCACATATATAAGAAACGGGGTGAATACGAACGTCCACACATACCTATTACGTTAAATATTAGTAACTTAAATTCGTACTTAAACCAGGTTATTGATATGCATGCAGTAAATCAAAATTACAAGTACCATAGTTTCCAGCACCATAAGATCCGCCAATTATTAAAGTAAACTTTGGAACTTTTGCACAAGCGACTGCAGTTACAAGTTTAGCTCCATGTTTTGCTATACCACCTGCTTCGGCTTGTCTACCCACCATAAAACCTGAATAAACAACATTTTTACTTTCTTTTACGAAGTAATAAGTAATTGTAATCATGAAAAAATAACTCGAGATTTTAATGGAAATGCACTTTTTGACCTTCCCTGAATCGAGCCTGACTATTTTTGTAATGACGTGTGTGTGTGTGTGTGTGTGTGTGTGTGTGTGTGTGTGTGTGTGTGTGTGTGAACGCTCTACAGCCTACACTGTTGAAGATAAAATTATGAAACTTTAAACTTAAGATTTGTATATGCCTGGGAAGAAAACCTCCTATTTTTGAAAAGCATATTCAAACCGGAAGTGCATGTTTATTTGAGTCACCTTTTTGCATATCTACGAAACGGCTGCACTTACAGTAAAATAGTTATAATTAAAGTTAAAGATATTAATATTTTGAACAACTTTTGTTTGAAACATTTCTTCAAAAAGTGTACCAATTACGAGAAAATTGCTATTATCTTATTTATATTGACATAGTTACATAGGTATGGAAAATTATATATAATAAATCGCATCTACTATGCATGTCAATTGTTTTAATTATTCAAATATTTTGACATTTAACATATTGTCACAAATAAGTTTAGTGAAAAAGCGTTACAAAGGTTAAACTGACAATAAACTAACTTTGCAATTTAATTGGACATAATGAATGAAAATATTTTCTTGAAATTTAAACATTTTATATTTTAATTTATATACTATCAAATCAAAATATACTGACTACGTAAAAGAAAGTTTAGGGCCATACATGGCCGATGTTTTATATAAATATAACATTTTAAATGCATAAATGATCAACATGTCTTAGCCAAAACGCCGCTTTTTTAAGCATTTTCAAATGTTTACATAATTCTGTAACTGCTACTTTTTTCTATTTTATTTTCTAACCGTTTTAAAGTTTTGCGTTTAAGGATTGTGACGTCACAAACTTCAGCGTGTTGTGTGATGTCAATGTGCGTAACTAGTGTACCTAAGCTAACCTGATCGAGCCCTTTGTGGCTTTTTTTTGAGTAGCTGTATGTGTGTGTTTCCTAGAAACCTTCCGACGTACCGTTTTACCGAAATAAATCTCCTTAAAATAAGTATTAATCTCGCCTATTTTATCTAACAGTCGTTTTCACACAGTGTATAAATGATATTTTATCCATGTACCTGTAATATTTTGTAAGAAAATAATTGGTGTATTCCTCTGTGTGCATAGTTGCACAAAATGTGCTCCTTTCACCGCCGATTCCGCAAACAATACACCGTTATTGCCAATAACACCAACAGTTTTGCCATACAATTTGCTAAAACCACACACCAACGTTTCGCCGTATCGTTTTTTAAATTCATTAAACTTAGAACCATCGAAAATCCTCGCGATAACTTCACGAACATCAAACGATTTTCTTAAATCTGGATCTACGATGCCATACAAATCATCAAGATCATAAAGAGGTTCTTCGTAATCATTAGAAAACGCGCTATCTGGTGATTTAGTTCGGTTCAAATTTTTAACTATATTACGTGTTATATGAAGTGCATGAGTGTCATCTAATGCGTAGTAATCGGTTACACCGGATGTTCCACAGTGCATATCTGCACCACCCAAGTCTTCAGCTGAGACCTAACAAAAAAAATTATTATGAATATCACTAGCTTGTTAGCTGCTACAAATGTAGGTAACACCATTACTAAGCGTTATTGTTTTTTAAAGCTGTTTTGTTACTAACGTACCTCTTCACCTGTAGCTGCTTTCACTAATGGTGGACCAGCTAGAAAAATTGTACCTTGTTGTTTAACAATTACAGATTCATCTGCCATTGCTGGTACGTAAGCACCTCCAGCTGTACATGAGCCCAATACAACTGCAATCTAAAAAATTATTAGAATTACTTGTTGAATGGCGAAAGATTGTCGAGATAGGAATGGATGTAAAGGGTTTTCTGCCACCCCATTTGATGGGATTGATTATGTTGCTACAGTCTCAAGTGTTAGTAATTATCATGACAAAAATCATGAAAAATAACTAAGCAATTAAAATTGATGTTTTACGCTGGTAGTCAGACAACTTCCTGCAATTTTCTTCTTTTAGAGGATGACGTATGCATACCTGTGCTATTCCTTGTGCTGACATATTAGCTTCATTATAAAATGATCTTCCGAAATGATCTCTATCAGGGAAAACATCCGCTTGAAATGGCAGATTAGCACCACCACTATCCACTAAATAAATGCATGGTAATTTGTTTTGTTCTGCAATTTCTTGAGCTCTGACTTGTTTCTTTACAGTAATTGGATAGTAAGTGCCTCCTTTTACTGTAGCATCGTTTGCAATTATCATGCATTCAGTACTAAAATATGTTAACAATGATTAGACATATTTTATACATAAACCGTAGAAAATACATACACAAATTATAAATGTTTAAAAGTATTTGGGTATATGATTTTCAAATCTGAATTTTATATGCAATATTAGATTTGAATTTAGAATCCACATAAAAGAATTATTTGTTGTATGTATTCATGTATATGCTACATATCTGATGGATAGGTATTTACAGAATAAGAAATAAACATGCAACTTTTTGTATCGTTATAAGAAAGATCAGTGCATGGCTGAATGAAATAAAAGAACCTGTTTTATTTTAAAATAGTAATTTCATTATATATTATGCATATCTATCAAGAACTATCTCTAAATTAATCAATATTTTAAAGTTATTGTCTAAGTTAGGCCAACTTGTTTTTGTGCCAATTTCATAAAATGACGTCAATGATCGTCTCCTATAAATACCTACCCATGAACTCTTCCTATGCCAGTAACAATGCCTGCAGCGTTAATAACATCCTTCCCATACATATCATTGCCTGCCAAGGATGATAACTCTAAAAATGCCGAGTTGTTATCTAAAACTGTGTTGATTCTATCGCGAACCATTAATTTCCCTTTTGAAGTATGTCGTTGGATAGCCTTTGGGCCACCACATTCCAATATGCCCGTGGTGACATTTTTCAATTCATGTACTAGTTGTACCATATGATTATAGTTATTCTACAAAATATGTGCAACAATAATAGATAAAATATAGTTAGGTTAATAACATTGAAATAATTGTTTATTCATAGTTACATTGAATTTCTCCGTATTAGGTTCATACTCGGATCGAATAACACTTTCCGTGCCAGAATTAATGTGTCTTAGAAATATCAATTGCCTATTTATTAATAATTTCGTTTTAGACAACATTTTTTACAAATTTTAGAATTATTATATAACTGATAACAACATATCTCATTTACAACAAAACTGAACTGAAAGTTTAGTCGCTTATCATAAATTATACTGTGACCTGCGTAAACAGAGCCCTTGAACTGTAAATTAGTTTAAAACGCCAATTTTCGTATTATAAGTATCAGAACATGACCTATTAGCTAGAAAATAAAATTTTATAGATGAAGTTGTACTATTTAAAAGAATAAGGATTATTTAAATGCTTTTATTAGTACAATAAATTTATTTCACTGAAATGGAAGATCTACCGAGTAATGTCTTAATTTGCAGATATTTAATTCACACAAACGATTTTTATATATAGCTGTTGTTACAAAAATAAAGCTATCTCGTTAACGAACTTTTAAAACAAACAATTTAAATTAAATAATAGAGATGGCGTATTCTGAAACAGGTATCAGCAAACATAACAGTAAAATATTTGCTTATGTAAATGTAAATAAATAAACAATTATTAATTATTGTTTAGTTCCTTTATTAATTAAAACTTTGCTAAAAACAAATGCGAACGAAATAACGTAAGTATAAATAAAAATACGAGTGATATTATTATTATTATTTCATTAATCTGTATCACTATCGGTGTTTTGTTTTGCTTTTGCTTCTAGCTGTTCCTGATCGTTCTTTAATTTTTTCGCAAGTTCTCTGGCTGGATTAAATACGCCGTTTGTTTGCGTATTGCAAACAAAACAGCGAGCTGATTTTTGATACCGTTCCAAAGCACATTTTTCACAGAAATAATGTTTGCATCTAAAATGAAAGTATATCCATGTTTAAATTTACTGACAATCAATCAACGTAAATATGTACAAAATAAATTTTTAAGGATCGAGTTGAATGTCAAAAGATTGTCAAGATGTGAATGGATGTAAAGAGTTTTCTGCCACCCCGTTTAATGGGAATGTATGTACATACTTGGTGATAACTGGATCCACGAATGAATTTCTACAGATAAAACACTTGAATGGTAAGTCTTCTTCATCCGAATCTATTTCATACTTTTTATCATCGTCAGATTCTGCGCCATACTCGCCGGATGCGACTTCCCGCTCCAACTGCCAACCGTGTTTATAATCACTACGATCGTGCAGAAATTTACAACTATCTAAAGAATGTTAACATAATTAAGTACGTGGCTAGGATACTCCTATTGAAACTACTACGTATAAAAAAGTTCAGTGCGCGCCACTGCAGATATAACTCTATTACATGCACACAATATATTAATATATTTTACCTCCAAAACCGCAGAACCCCGTTTCTTTGTAATCTTTGCAAATATCAGGTTGATAATCCCAACGAACGGTAGCTCTTAAATTAGCTGGCGCTCGGATGGGACCTCGTCGAACTAAACCAGAACTTGCATTTCCGGCGGCCGTATCTTTAGGCTTGTAATATTGTGCATAATTATTTAGACCGCGATACACCTTATCGTCAGCTTGTCCTTCTAAATGTTCATTTATTTCCAGTTTCTTTTCAAACAAAGCTTGTGCATCTCTATCAGTTTCAGTCTCGGTTTCCTATTTAAACGTTTTATCTCGATTTATTAACCAAAACTTCACTACCTATTTTTTATATATATTATATATATATATATATATATAGATATATATATATATATATATATTATATATACATATATAGTACATACCAATGTTGCAGTGGCACCTTGATCGGCTGGGCCAGCAGGAGCAGCGCTTCTCTTCGATTTATAACTGACTGTTACGCTACTGTCGTCGTTTTCACTTTCTGCACCAGATCCGTTACCAGTATTGACTTTCTTAGCATAACTGGAAGAGCTTTGTATATTTGGATTTACTTTACGAGCTTTATGGACAGGTTTTACAACTGCGCTTTCATCTTCGCTAGATATTTTTTCTACAAACAAAACTCATTTCCCATGATATTACGTGATAAAATAAAAATATAATATAACATAAGAAACAATAATTACCTTCCTCAGAAGATGACACCTGTCTTTTTCTAGCACCTCGATTTTTAAAATTTCTTTTCTTAAAGGCCACTTCTTGGTTAGTTTCCTTGTTTACGTCTGACATTTTATTGTATTGGGTGCGTTCAATTAGTTAGCAACTTAGCAAAATAAAGAAGTGTCCCGCCAATTTAATCATCGTCAACAAGCGATCTAGGTTATATTTAAAAAAAATAATGAGTGATCACAATAAAAGCGCCTTTCGAAAACATATCAAACATAAAATAATAAATGGGTCTGGTGTTTATGAAAACTATGAGAAGCAAAAACAGCAAATAAGTAACATAATTAAGTATACAATCACAAATGGAGAGTCAAATTCTGCATTAATTATTGGGCCAAGAGGCACCGGCAAGACAGCTGTAAGTAAAATAACGTACTGAAATTGAGTGTTTTTAAATATGATTAAATTATAGTTACTTCAACAAGTGCTGAAGGAGTTGCGAAGTAGTATAAGGTTGGATTCAAATGCTATAGTAATCGAATTAAATGGATTCATACATACGGATGACAAACTAGCTTTGGAAAGCTGTACACAACAGATGAATCTTGAAAATGTCGTTGGTCAAAGATACTTTGGCTCGTTTGCTGAAAATTTAGTTTTCTTACTAGAAAGTTTAAAGAGCGGAAATAGGGAGACTTCAAAATGTTTGGTATTCATTTTGGAAGAATTTGATTTATTTTGCAATCATAATAATCAAACATTACTATATAATTTGTTGGATATGACACAAGGTTCAGACACGTGTGTATGTGTTATAGGTTTGTTTTTTTATTTCAATCAAATATATTCACTCACTTATCTAATTCATTGCAAACAAATACAGATGCCCTTTTTTTACTTGATATTTACCTAAAAAGATTTGTAATCATTAGGTATAACCTGTCGTTTGGATGTAATAGAATTATTCGAGAAACGAGTAAAATCTCGATTTTCACATCGCCAAATCCATTTATTTCCTGGTGCAAACATTGGAGATGATGAAGGTTTATTAAAAGCAAGACAAGATAGAATCGAAAAAACGCTATCAATCGCAGATGATGAAAAAATCACAGGAGTGAATACGCTTGCACGAAACACATGGAACAATAATATCCACCGTCTTGTACAAAATAGTCGTTTTGTTAAAGCAGTGGATAGATTCAACCAACTTTGCAACTGTGAAAGAGTTCTTAATAACATTTTAGTGAGTCCAATATTCATTTGGTTAATTAGATGTTACATACATTTATAATAATATTTTAGTTTACTATGGTATCAGAATTGAACACAACAAATGATTATAAATTATTAGTGGAACGATTTGAAGAACTGATGCGTGAATACGAAAAAGATGATAAAGTACAAATTATTAATAGTTTGTCAGTACTAGAGATATGTTTATTAATCGCAATGAAACATCATTGTGAGATATATGATGGCCAACCATTTAATTTCGAAATGATTTTCGAACGGTATACAAAGTTTGCAAATTCGAATATTTTGACACAAACAGCTCAAAGATATGTTGTATTTAAAGCATTTGAACATCTCAAGGTGATAATCAAACAACATGATTCAGTAGTAGAGACATGGAAATACTTCCTGTCATTTGCGCCCGCTCCATCCAGCTGTCTGTCACTCCGCGTTTACGTATTTTCCAGATGGTGGAACACTGTATACTTAAAGTGTGTTTTTCATAAGAATACAACGTTAAATATACGTCTGTTTCACTATCTGGAATTGCGTGAAATGACGCATGATCAAATAGATTTCATAATCTATGTCTTTATAACCAATATATTTCCGCTATAATTCCATAGATAGATATAGATATATATATATATATATATATATATATATATATATATATATATATATATATATATATATATATATATATATATGTATATATATATGTATATATATTTGGTAAAAGTGAGTCTTAGGAGGGCCACTGACGTATGTCAAAAAAAAAGCATAACCGCTGAAGGATAGTTCCAGATAGTTCATCGAAAGGGTTTTCTTGATCTGTCCTCCCCCCCCCCCCCCCCCCCCGGCCAAAAACCTAATCCTTGCCCTGGCTTAAGGGGCAAATCACATCGTAGGGTATACTTTCAGTGTATTTCGTTGGCAACTGGTTAGCAACTGTCAGTGGCCCTCCTAATACTCACTTTACCCATATATTTATATATATATATATATATTTATATATTATATATATATATATATTTTTTTTAATTTTACCCTTATTGATGAAGCTACTATAGTCCGGGTACGCAAGCAACAACCTTACGGCATTTGCATTTGGACTATAGTAAAAAATATAATTAAACTTATGTTTAATATTCTTTTTGTTTCAATTCAATTACAGAATTTGGAACTAGTGTTACCTGTATCTAGTTCACATGGTCATCACCAAAAAGAGTACGTTTTATATAATCTAGTGCTGCAATCAAGTCAGATTGATGATGCGTTTAATGCACGTTCGGCTGCAGTGCCGACGGAAGTTCTGCAATGGTTAAAATCTGTCATAATTTAAACCATGAATCGACACACAACAGCCGTATTGATATTTATACATACATAATAATAAATAAACACATGTACGTTTAACGAAACTTTTATTGTGACTACAGAAAATAGAATCCATGTTAGTTGTTATATTGTACAATAAATTACACAAAAGAATCAAACACATTTTTCTTGTATTAGTATGTACCATGAACCAATAACTAAATAGATTAGTGAATTTACTTATATAATAATGTTAATAGAACTATATACGATATCTAATAATGATTCTTAAAAATCACGCTAATTTTTTTTTCATTTTAATTATTTCATATTTAATGGAGGGGGTCTACTCCACGTGTCAGCATACATATGTATAGGATAACATGCACCTGCTGTCTATCAAATTTCATGATAAAAAAAAAAACGAGATTATCATTTAAATACATAGAGATAAGGCAACAAAAATGAATTGAAGCAATAAACAAAATGAATGAATATAATAAAATATAAGAATAATAAATGAAATTTGATCGACGTACGTACGCGCGTTCTTAGATGACGTTTAGAACGGGCGACGCAACCGGCGCGATTACTCGATGTTGTAGAGCATGCATACTTTGCCAGTGAGGCCGGCAGGCACTAGAGGACTGACTGGCGACAGCACAGCGAAACCAAGGAACATGAAAGTACGCACAAGCATCGCACGATCGCTACGGTCTGCATCGAAAACAACCTAAATAAACACAAATTAATTTCATATTATTAGTGATATGTTGATGGTGGCCATCGAACTAAGAATATCAGGAGAAAATATATATTAAAATAAATGATACATAGTCACGTGATATTGCTACGTCATGAATAACATTAATATATAAAAGATTGTATTCGATCACAACGTTTTATCGCTGTAAACTAGAATTCCTTGGTGGTTTAAGCCTAGGTCCAACACCAATTACGCATCACAGCACTTGATATTTTCTCCTTATCGAAAATTTTCTAACCAAAATTTCTGAACTTATGAAATTATAAACTTCTATTATATTAGTTTTAATTGCTACTTTCAAAGGCATAAATTTTATTTGTAAGAAATATCACCTTTTGTAATAACGTAAAAACTCGAAAATAATATTACTTGTAACGTAAGTATAGCAGTAGTAACCAGGCAAACACATATCTCAAGGTCACCATAAATGTTTAATGATCCGGTTTTTAAATAATGTAATTAAAATCTAAAATTAATGCTGCAGAAGTTTGGTTTCCATAATTTTTCAGGCAGAATAAAAACATAAAAATAAACGAAAGTAATAATTCATAAATTTTATTAATTTAACGAAAATATAAATCTTTTCATTACGATTCAAATTTTAAATTAAATTGTATTTGTTCCCATTTAAACCGTATCATTTATTAGTTAAATTATCCTCGCGAAACTCGTGATAACACAAGGAATTTTTCTATTAAACAAATGAGAATAAGTTGCTATGTGCTATATAACAAATGGGCCTATTGGAAAACTATGCTAATTACACTAAGCGTATACAACATTAGATATATATATTTGTTTCGTCATCATGATGGTTGCAATTTTTATTTTAGGCGAAATAATAAGTATTGTAATCATGAAAAAATTCGATCTCGAGATTTTAACGGAAATACATTTTTTGGCCTACCCTAAGATGAGTCTGACTATTTTTGGAATGAAATGAGTACGTGTGTGTGTGTATGTGCGTGCGAGCGCTCTACAGCCTAAACGGTGGAAGGTAAAATTATGAAACTTTAAACTTAAGAATTGTATATGGTAGGCAAGAAATCGTCCTATTTTTCAATAGAATTTTCAAACAGAAAGTGCATGTTTAATCTAGTCATTTTTACGGTTTTTGCAATATCTTCAAAACGGCTAAGTTACAATTTAAATGAAAGATATTAAATATTTCACATAATTTTTGTTTGAAAAGTTTCTTCAAAATGTGTACCAGTTACAAAAAAGTTGACATAGTTAGTAGGTATGGGAAATTATATTTAATAAGTCATAAAAATTTAATAGACAATACTTCAGGGTTTTTTTAACATCTATTTGTGGCAAATAGATTTAGTGAAAAAATGTTACATAAGTTAATAAAATATTATATATAAATATTTTGTTTCTAGTTCATTTGAAGACTAAAAAACGTCCGGCCATAATAATTTCTAACATAATGTAATACATATATATATATATATATATATATATATATATATATATATATATATATATATATATTTATTTATTTAAATACCTCTTTTATCTAAATAAAATATACCTATTACGTATAAGCAAGTCTAGTGCAAAACACCGCAGATGTTTACAAATGAAGTGACGCCAACCGTATGGTGAAAAAGTATCCTTTTATCAGAAACTTTCAAAAACAGTAAAATTAAGATTAATAGTGTAATATTATAAGAGCATTTCATTAAAAAAAAAATATCAAGAGGTATAAACCCTATTTATAAAGCATAATAAAACATATTTCGGAGTATTTCATTTATATAAACACGAGCACGCACGCAACGGAAATGATAAATGAGGCGAAACATACAATTTGTCGGTTTCTATAGAAGGGTTCGATTTTTAGAAAAGTATACATATGTGGAAATGTCCTTCATTATCAATTAATTCATAAGCCATATTTTAATAATTCATATCATACCACGACATGTTCGCAGTTGAGTTTCTCTTCGGCGGCCTCAAGGAGTGCAACAAATGCATCCCTAGAGCCCTCCGGTAGAATATGCGGTGGCAGAGCGATATAGAGCGTGCGGCCAATGAGTACAGTATCCCAGGCGGCTGTAGAGCCGGCAGTCAACTTAGTCCGGAATGTAAGCCGTTGTGCTGTCAGTGGAGGGCCCCCGTTAGCGACGGGGACATCAGGACCACCACAGAGGCCCTGCGCCCAGAGACATGTTGAAACATTCGGCTTGGGACGTGCTTAATGCCGAACGTTTGCTTGATAATAACCAATTATCTCTAAGAAATAAACAACAAATCAAAACAAAGACATACATACATACACAAACAGAAAAAAAAAGGAGGAAAAAAAGGAATTTTGTTTGATAAGAAAGAACCAACTCACGCGATATAAAATACAGAACATTCAGAATTCACATCAATACATTTTCCAAATCTCAAAGACATTTTCAACTAGACTCTTAAATTATGTAACAATGATCATTTAAAATACGCAGAGGTCTAATTCATTCAGTGTCAATTCAAAACATTGAATCAAGGGTCAAGCCAAAAATTCAGACGCAAATCTGTTTACTTGTATTTCTATTGGTCCCGAAAATACAATAACAACCATTTTTACGTAACAAGTGGATAACGTAAACATCTTAAATATTATATATATATATATATATATATATATATATATATATATATATATATATAATATATATATAATATATATATATATATATATATATATATATATATATATATATATATATATATATATATATATATAATATATATATATATATATATATCTGGATGTTGATATATAAGAATATTGAATACTGTGATACTATCAATATTTTTTCCTAATGTACCATTAATTAAAATTGATAAAAAAATAAATATTAAATTCTGACTTTAAATAGTGCTACAAGAAAAATGTGCCGAGTATTCAAGCGCTACAAAAAATAATTAAATAACTCAATGCGATGAACTGACCGTTTAATATTACTTGATAAGATAAAAAGTCCAAGACCAGTAACCACATGATAAATATAACTACGTTCAATTATTAATAAATGATGACGATACAAAAAAAATTCTGAGAATACAAAGGTAAATAAAATTGGGTTATCAGTTAATATTCTATTTTGATGATGTTCCTCTTTTTACATTTAGATCTACCATCTGGATAAAAAATGTCTAATAAATTAAACTCGATATAACTGTATAATTTAGATTAATTAGGAAATATTAGTATGAGAAATGTTTAAATTATAAATAAAAACATTATTTAAAAGTGTTTATTTGATTTGCAAAAGAAATTATAATTTATTTTCTTATCAGACATGGAAGATTTTATTACAATGATACTTACGAACTACAACTTTTTATTAACGCAGGCATGGCTTCAATTTCACAAAAACTACTTTCTTTACTTTTAAAACAATTAATGGCCTCAGAGGCACTAATAATCATAGCTAAAATAAAAAGGAAAACGACCACAAAACTTGTACCAAAAACTGATTTTCAGCAAATGTTTCGATGCCTTTGCACAGAAACAGATGAAGCAAAAATGATAATGGCGAAAACCTTCAACACCTTTTATTATATATAGAAAGTGTTTTCTTATTCTTTTGTTAATAAAACAAATCACTTGCTTTGCCTCTTTCAATTGGTAACAATGTGAAGTGTGTTACTTTGAGTCAACTGAGAATTAAACATAAAAGAACGCATACTTTGGCCTTCGTTTTACTTGACAACGAATCAGTGTTGCCAAACGTACGATAATTTCACATCGATAATACATTAGATAATTTGAGACATAAACCATTTTGTAATTTTTTCACATTTTATTTTACAGGTAAAATTAACGCGACAACTTCAAAACCATTTAAACATATAGTCGAATTCACATAAGAAGAACATTTTTGTGGCATGAATCATTTACTTTGTATATATAACGCCTTGGGTAAATTGTTATTTGTGTTTTAATCGGGAAAAAATGTCAGGCAGCGATAATGATGTACCCAAAAAAAATGGACGAGAAGAGCAGAACTCTTTAGAAAAGAGTGGTTAAAAGACAGCGATTTTAAATATTCCGTATAATTAAAAGACAGCGATTTTAAACAGCCATGGATTTTGAATAAAGTTTATTTATATAGTATTATTTATGCGTACGATAATTTAATTTAAAAAACGATAAATTTTTTGCGCAATTGCGATAATTACAAAGTTTAAATCTGACAACACTGCAACGAATCCTTGAACATAACCAATATTTAATTGAAAACCCGCACGCACCAACTCGCATATGTTATTAACACCGAAAATGGAAACAATGCATGAGGTACTATTTTTTTAATCATATATAATACATATAATCAATATCTTATTATTTTAGAATTTCGATAGTGAAAATAACGATAGCAAATTTAAAAAACGAAAATTTAAACATGAAAAGTCGGATAAACCTGCAAAATTACCTAAAAGTGAATTGTTTAAAGCTCCTACGACTGAGGAACTGAATCAACTGCGAGAAACAGAGGTGTTATTCAATTCAAACTTATTTCGTCTGCAAACAGAGGAATTATTGAAAGCAGTATCCGTCAAACCAAAACGCAAACGACAGTTCGATAAATGGTTTGAAAGTTTTTCAAATTTCTTGACTACACTACCCGAACATACTACATTGCATTTATCTGACTTTGATCTGTGTCAAAAATCCACAACTAAAACAGAACTGGAAAAAGATCTAAAACAAATATACAACAACTATCCGTTAGAAATCAAAACGGATCTTGATTCAACTGTAAAGTTATTAAAACCATTGGGTGTACAAATTGTTGGTTTATATAACGTGAATGCAACAATAAATTCAACATTAAAAATAGTTTTAAATGTAACTATGCCGAAAATTTGTTTCAATGAAAAAGATTATTTAAATTGTCGATATTTAATTAAAAAATCTTTATATTTAAGTTACATAACGTCTTATCTAAACGAATCTGGATTGTCGCTTAAAACTGTCTACACTGTACTAAATGGTAATATCATGTCCCCAATTTTACAAGTGACACCAAATGGTGTTAACAAATGTATAATAGAGATCGTTCTAACACCCGAAGAGACCACATTTAATCTATCACGATTAAATCCGTGTAGAAGAAATATAAAAATGTCGTTCATTTGCGCCCATTTTAACGATAATATTAAAGTAGCTAATCCCATATCTACTGGAATTTACAATTCTGCAATTGCAAATGATGCGACATTAAATATAAACGATAACTTCTGTAAAAACATTTTAAAAGATATGAAAGGTGCTTGCGATGGTTTAATTTTGTTATCCATCTGGCTAAGACAACGAGAACTGTGCGATGGCTACGGTAGTTTCAACGATAGTCTTATGTATTCACTAGTGGCATATTTAGCGCATGTAAATAAGATAAATAAACATATGTCTTCGTATCAAGTGATCCGAAATGTGTGGAATCATTTGTCGCAATCCTCCTGGGATGTTGAAGGGCCATCGATAAGTACAAAAGCAAAAATAAATGCCCTGTTTCATGTGCATTTCGATGTGGTGTTTGTCGATATAACAGGTCACTATAATTTAGCTGCAAATTTAGATCTTTCTGTGTATCAAAAAGTTAGATACGAAGCTGGCCTGGCCATGTTTTATTTGGACGAAGGGAAATTTAATTCATTCCAAGCGTTGTTTATGACGAAAATGCCGTTTTATTTACAATACGATGCAGTTATTAAGTATGTTTGTTATATAAGTACATACATACATAGATTTCGTCGGGTGACAAGTAAAATATCTGATGTACCTAGTACATGATTTACACGTTCTTGTTAGAATTCTAGTTTTTTGTTATATATATTCTTGACGTATTAAATATCATGATTTATTATTTACTTAGTAATATCTAAAATGTTAAAATTT
Source organism: Nebria ingens riversi (assembly GCA_018344505.1). Taxonomy (NCBI): domain Eukaryota; kingdom Metazoa; phylum Arthropoda; class Insecta; order Coleoptera; family Carabidae; genus Nebria; species Nebria ingens. Next base: position 17,827 of record JADQWA010000155.1, on the reverse strand, counting down.
TTACTTTTTTATACGGCGTAATAAGTAAGTATTATCATTTGACCTCCCTGGATTAAGTTAGACTATTTTTGGAATGATTTACAAACAGACACACACGCGTCCTTCCAAAAATAGATGACTCAGGGAAGGTCAAAAATTAAATTCCGTTAAAATCTCGAGATCGTATGTTTTTTATGATTAGAATATTTATTACTTCGTATAGAAAGTAAAAACAGGATAGTTTATTTCGAAGCCTACTTAAATAAATAATAAAACAAAAATGTTAAAAAATCCGTAGCAGGTAAACCGGAAGTAAATTCGAACATTTTTTCAAACGTACATTTTCATTAACGCATATTTTTTCTCACAATAAGCAAAATAAATACTTTCGGTTTGTCAACTATAGCAGGAAACTAATCAACACAACTTTTAACTCGAATAGTAAATATATTTTATAATTTTAGACTTATTTATTTTTGAGATATATCATCATGGTGAAAATTGTCAATCTGAATTCAAAGACGGTTAAAACAGATATTTCGGGAGTTTATCAATTTTATTTGTTATCCGACCTTGTATACACATACCTATAATAATATACTTATTCTTAGGTTTGAGATATCCATTTCGTAATATATTAATAATAATATGTTTGTAATAAACGTATATTAAATTGTCTTGAAAGAAGACACTCATAAGTCTGTAATGTTAAAATTAGGTAATCATTACATTTAACAAAAAATATTAAATACATTTATTAGGAAATGGATATCTTGAACCTTTATCTTAAAGAAATAAATATCTATTAAAAAAACATATTTTTTAGCATATTCAATGATACAGTTTTTGATGATATTTATGCCTCATTGGAAAATGAAATTAAAATAAAATGTTTTACATTATGGAAATATCCATTAGTAAAGAAACATATTTTAAAAACATTGAAGATTGGCCTAAGCAATAGAATTACTCATATAGTAACGAAATTAGTACCGAATTCTGTCTGGGATGTCGGAACAAAGCCCGAAATTGAAAATCAGATAAGTTTCGGTTTGAATTTAGACTTTGCAAATATGTTCAAAATCATTGATAAAGGGCCTCCAGCTTATGATCCCCTAACAGATCAGTTTCGAAAATTCTGGGGCGACAAAGCGGAACTTAGACGGTAAACACTTCCTATTGTTCATATTAATAGATAAATAACTATTGGTTTCACAGTTTCAAAGACGGTACAATTTGCGAAGCGGTTTATTGGCCTGCAATATATGTTTGTGATAAACGTCGAATTTCTAAACAGATCATTGAATATGTTCTGGAAAATAATTTTCATATAAAAAATTTCAATATTGTTTATGATCAATTGGAGCCAGTTATTCAACTTTGCAAACAACCCGCCATGGAAGAGGGAAATGTGAAGGTTATAAATACGTTTGATGAGTTAGCGAAAATCTTACGTGATTTAAATCTACCGTTGAGTATATCAGCCATTCAAGGAATATCAGATATATTTTGGTAAATTTATTTTTTTGGTTATGACTATATATTTAAGGCGGCACAATTATTTATTATGACATGCACATAATTTAATAAAAATGTGCACATATTTTCTATACATTATTGTATATTTTAAAAATTAGAGGTAACGCTATTAAGTAAAACCCTCCTGCATTGGAATTTTTTATACGTAGTAAATATATTTTGTTTAGATAGGAAGAATATTAAAATCGCGAGCCATATACAAAACTTAAGTTTAAAATTTCATGATTATATCATTATTTTATATATATATATATATATATATATATATATATATATATATATATATGTATGTATGTATGTATGTATTTGTAGTTATACAGATCCGTATCCGCCAGCACCAGCCAATTCAATAAGAGACTATAAAAACACAATTGAAACCGAAACTAATATATTATTTAAGAGCAACTTGGTTCTAGAAGATGCTCCAAAATATGTCCCATCAATTTCGGGAATTATTCAAATGGGTAAGAATTTCAATAATACAAAACTAAACCAATATTAATAATATATATTTTTCTGTCAAGTTCAACATTCTAAATGGCCAAACGATCTAGAAGCCTTGACTAAACTTCGTACAGCTTTTTACATTCAAATCGCGGAAAAACTTCCAAACATGAAATGCAATCCAAAACAAGATGTTCTCGATATTATGTACAAAGGACTTCTTTTTCGATTTGTTTTATTCCATCCGAAACAAATAGCACTTATGAAAAAGGTGGACGATAAAGGAGTCATCTCGTATAGAGATAATGCGTGCAGTATTCAAACGGAACAAAAATTTGAGATTGAACCGAAAATAATTAGTGCTTTGAGCGGGTAACTAAAGCATAACTTGACAAATTAATTTCTATATTTACTTACTTTCTTTTTTGTTAAGTATACATTCCCAATATCCAAGCTATGGTCCCAGCACAGCATTAGCCAAACGATGGCTAAGTTCACAACTAATTGACGTGGCACACATGCCAAATATCATCATAAATCTATTATGCGCTTCACTTTACCTAAACAATGCCCCATTTACCGTCTCAGTTCTGCCACAAACGACTTTCTTAAGGTTTTTAAGATTACTGGCCAATCATGATTGGCAATTACAAACTATCGTGGTTAATTTCAACAATGAAATCACAAGTAAGTATTTTTATTTACAAATTCGAAAAATACATTCTCTACCAAATATATAACGTAAATAATGACAATTCTAGACGAAACAGTGGACGAGACCGATTCATATTTCCAGGGAAAACGAGAAGATTTTCCGCCGTTGTGCATCATAACACCTTACGATATCAAATCTTCGTTGAGTCTCCGTGCACCCAGCACCCAAATACTACATCGTTTAAGTGTTTTAGCAAAAGAATGTTTAGATATTATTGAGAGTACTTTTTACACGCAAACATTGTTTAATGCAATGGTGAGTCAAAATTGTTTACTTTTTGCTTTCTTATACAAATAAGTATCGAGCGTCTCTTAATCCAAACGAGAGGCAGTACAAATGTCTATATTTATCGTTTATAAAGTTATTATTTGAAATAGCTTTCGGTTTATATGCTATACATATTTAAAATTTGCTTAAAATGCTTCGGAACAAGTGTTGGTATTAAGTTTCTGTTTAATAAACAATTTATTATATTGGTAGTAGTTTTTTTAGTGTACAGATATAACTATTACTTACTCGTGTAAAGAAGTACATTGCAGGACAATGCAGATATGTATGTATGTATGCATAGTAATTAATTTAATTATGTTTTCAGAGTTTTTTTAAATCGAATTTGGCCGGATACAATTTAATAATACATATACAGCCTCTGTTAAATTCACGAAAACACGAATATATATTCAGGGACGATGACAATAAAGATTCGCAATTAATTTTTGAAGAGAATAAAAATGATCGAATACCGATTGTTGATTTCAATCCGGTTGCTTTGTATGTTAACGAATTACGAATGAATTATGACAAATTCGCATTGTTTTTCTATGATCATTACGGAGGAAATGTAATAGCAGTATTGTGGAAACCTGAAGTTTATCAAAAAGAAGATTTTAAGGTAATATTTTATAATACGTAAATATGTAAATAAATAAAATATGGATTTGCAGATTGGTTTAACCGAAGGAAGAAAACTTGTAGAGAAAGATAAATTAGTAGTCAATTTAGATGCGATTATTGAAGATTTTTATATATTAGGCGATGGGCTTGTTAAAAATATCGATAAGTTGTAAATTTTTACAATATTTTATAAATATTAATAAAACAATAAATTACATACAAAGTTTCATTTTTATTTTGTCATATCTAACTTATATTGCTAATAATATATAAATCTGAGGTAATTAAATTATCGATTTGTATACTCTAGATACATATAAAGCGCGATATGAGTTCAAAAGTTTGGTATCATTTATCTTGCATGGAGTGTACATGTCTAGTACACTCACACATGGTTGCAAAGCGGAGCAGAAAATCAATACTGATCAAATTGCTAGATAGATAGAGTGTGGACCATGTGCACATTCCTGCCTCGATGGTATTTTAATTTATTATATTTATGAACACGGCAACACATAATTAGTAACAATGCCACGTAAGATTAAATTTACAGCGTTATACGCCACTAGTAAGTTTATTTCGGCTAGACAAATTAATCAAATCAACCTAAGAGTACAAGAAAGTTGTACATTTTAATTGTAGGTGAAGATCCGAAACATTGCTTGAGTGAATTAAATGCCCACGGGCCAACAGTAAAAGGATGGCAATCGGAACAGAACTGTTCATACCCACAAGAAATAATTTTACAACTCGAGCGGCGTTCAAAAATCGAAAAAATCCAAGTGCTTGTTCATCAATATCTTATTTGTAATGATTTTTAAATCATTCCAAACTTTCTATTTATATATATATATATATATTTTTTATTATATTGTTTAAGCTGAGAAATTGGAAGTATGGGTAAACGATGACGATGATATATCTGGTGCTACAGTTAGTAACTTGGATTGGGAATATATCGGTTACATAACACTCTCAGATAATCAAAGTACTGGCTTTAAATCGCGAGAGTTAAAATCAGTCAGTGTGCCGGGTAGTTGTACAGTGAAACATTTAAAAATCATCCTAAGTCAGAATCATGTGAACGTGTTTAACGTCCACAATCAGGTAAGTCTAATAGCGATCAACACGCTGGGAGTAGACGATGCGACAGAAGATGAACCGGAGTCAAAACCAACTGATAGTTGTATAAACTTATTTTTAAATGATCCCGAATATTCGTCACCGTATGATGATCTGGCGTTTGAAATGTATGTGGACGTGGAAGTGGCAGAGATTATACGAGAAATGGAATTGAAGAAATATATTGCTGTAAAAAGTAAGTACTAGTAATAAGGAAATCGTCGTGATAAAATAACAATTGGTATAATTATATACCATTAGTGCAGATAACTCATTTTGACTTGTTGACACAGGCCAATGAGTATTACATACTCATTGTACTCACTAATTATTGCAGGTTTAGATAATCATACTTTAATTATTATACAGGGAAAACAAGGTATACCTTACCGGTAACTTTCATTGTTAACATAGTATAACAAGTTTTTAAATCACTAAATAAATAATAACATATATAATTAATGTAATATATAATACCTAACAGAATCATATTATAAATAAGAGTTTTCAGGTGAACGATTTGAATATGCAAGAAAATTAAAACAGGCCATGGAGAACTTGCGGAATGCCGGTGAACGTTTAAGTAAATATCAATTAGAAAAAAAGCATGCAATAGAAGTTGAAGATTACGATAGAGCGCGCCAAAAGAAAACACAAATGGAAGACTATAGAAAACAAATGTATACACAATTAGCTGTAGAACGATTATTAGAAACTAACGGGGTAAATTAATACACAAATCAGTATATTCTGTAATCATCAAATAAATTTAAACAAATTTAGATATCTCAAAAAAATGATGAATGTACAGAAACCGAGGTGAAATATCACGTCGAATTTTCACCCCCAAGTATGTTAAAAGTACCGAAATCAAAAGAAAGATCTGTATCTCCACACACCTCACAGGCGCACCAGCAACCGGTGTCACCTTTACATCATGCACGACCTAAAAGTCCCAACATTGGTAAGTGAGAATTTCTTCTAAAAATAAAATCTGGAGTGTCCTACACTTATCTAAAATATACATACGATGCCTTATGTATCAAAATTAAATGTTTGAAGATTCAAGTGCTAGTCCAACAAATAACACCAGTAGCAATCACCAGAGGACAGGTTCATTTCGACGAAGAAATAAATCTGCAGGCGCTATTATTAAATCAAGTTACGAAGCATATGAAGAACGAGCACTACCAGCATTAAGGCAGTAATATAATCAATCTAATTCAACTCATCAAGTCGATTTTTAAAAGATACTAATCAATCTTTTTTCAGTTCTCAAACCAATGAATTTTTACGTGAATGTCAGATGGAACCCGATATAAAAGTAATGTCAAAATTAAGTGATAGAGAAAAGAAACAAGCGGCTCTACCGATCCTTGTATTTGGAACTGAACTAGTTGAGAAGTTTTATTCGAAACAATACTCCGATAAAGAGGATGGCCTGAATCGGCTTCGTGATGAGCTAAGATCATACGATGCGACTAGTTTGCACACTCCGAACAAGACAGCAAGAGCTGCAATTTTTCTTTTGCATCGCTCGTTGCGGGATAAAGTGTTTTCAGTTTATAGCCTAGCGAATGAAGTTATACGATTATTTTTCGTAGAGTTTGTACCGACTAGAGTTTCTCAAGCTGAAGTAGCTAGAAGTGTCGATAGATTATTACCAGAATTGTTGACGAAATCTGGTGATCAAGCTGCGAGAATACACCACATGGCTGTGCATACGATACTCACGATGGCTGATTGTCGCAGTGTTAGGTAAATAAATAAATAATTAACTGATTTTTTTATGAGGAAAAAACAATGTATTTTAGAGAGTTGCATCAGATCCCAGTACATTTAAGTCGCCCCGTTAGCAGTAGCACACATCCTCGATTAGCTTTAAGTAGAATGGAAATGGTTGAGCAATTGATTATCAACCATGGAATATCATCAGAAAAATCGAGGTATGTACCTTATGCATTATACTAGCGTATACTCATTAAAAATGATGAAATAATTGCAACGACTACTGACCAATTATTCTGCTGGTGATGACGAATGTATCGTCGAAACGTCGCACGTAATAAATAATTTTTAAATGACTGCATTCCTGCTTTATTGATCTTTACTTTTAATGCTCATACATATAATACTATTAAATATTATATGATTAAAACAGTGGGTTAACATGTCGTACCTTATCCGAATTTGGTGTATCCGGTTTACATCATCCAGCCGAAGCTGTTCGAAAAGTCGCCGAACGTGTCTTAGTTCACGTGTACAAAGTAAACCCGAGATTGGTAAGAAAACAACTTCCGCCTGATGACGACATCACTAGAAGAAACTTATTGTACCGACAACTATTTCACGAATTTGACAAGATTGATATTCAAGTGCGCAAATAGCCAATGAAATTAAATCACATATAATTATCATATTATTTTTAGAGAAAGAAGGCGATCTTGGACCGAAATAGACTTATTCAACAATTTTCCGTTTCGAGCAACCAGGACTGCACAAGCCCGGAACCGAACGCGATACAAACGGAAGAGTTGAAGCCACCGCTATGCGCTGCGTCTTTACTGCGAAACACTGATAATGGTCAGCAAAAACAGAATGGCGATACGCACAATGACGCTAGTAAATTGTTGAGTATTGTTAATATTGTAAAGAATGGGGCCGCAGATAAAACGAGTGATGCGACAAATAGCTCGAGTTCTGTGAGTGGTGTATCGTCTCCAAGTAGCGTGTGTCACCAAGAATCTGATGACTGGTGGGTACCCATACTATTTTTCACATTTTTTGGCAGTGGTAGGTATAGGCTTTTCTTATGGGCGAAAACTGCACAGCGTTATCTCTATTCTCACTTATAATTAAATATGGTATACGTACATTATAGCACGTATCGTACCACAAAAAATATTACAGTATATATATCGTGAGTCGGTATACCATGTGTTAGCCAATAGTTCTCATATCGTGAGTCGGTATACCATGTGTTGGCCAATAGTTCTCAACTATTTAATGTAGAAATATTTTATTATTAAAAATTTGGGACAACTCCTTATCATGACTCTTCTAACGTCATTGCGAAAATAGGCAATATGGATACAGGGATGCTCAATACGGATAATACCGTTAATATCTCGACTTCGAACATTTTCGTTATCACACAATATTTAATTATTACCTCGTATAAGAAAGTAAAAACCATACAAACTCAATTTTCTTTTATTAGTTCCAGAAAATGTATTTTTTGCCTATCGTTAAACGTGGGATCATCGGACGCGGCATTGAACGTGCACTACTGGCGCTGGTGTCCAATGTTGATCCGGTGCACCGAGTGCAGCCAAGTGATCGAAATCGCGACACTAAATGATCATTTGCTAACCGAATGCGAGAAGCGATCCGAGTTTACTCAATGTGCCACATGTTCGGGCTCAATCGCAGTGGCCAAATTCGAACAACATTCTTTGAATTGTGAAGGTAAGTAGGTAAAGGCAATAATCAATGACGCATATTGAAATAAATAAAATACTAAGATATGTTATTTATAAATGATTCGTAGAAGTACCAGAGGGGCATTTGAAGTGTCCGTTGTGTTATTGTAACTTTGAAGAAACTGATTCGAGCTGGAGAGACCACTTAATGGGAGATGTGGTTTGCATAAGAAATACTCGCACAAAACAAGTTAAAATACAAACGTAATTTAATATTAAAATGGTGCATTAGGGATGAAATGATTTGAAATTATTGTCGTTCCATTTATTCAAAGTTGAGTGAAATTAGTAATGCAAATAAGCAACATTGTTACACATATACATAGAACTCGTGTGTCAATCGTCTATTCAATCGAACCAATATTGCGTCCATTCGTTCTGTTGAGTTGTGCAATGAAATTCTCTTTTTTCAAAGTTAATATTAGGCCGTCCTTACCACCTTACATACACGTTTAGACTAATGACAATTGTTGAATTATTTCACGATGGATATGGGAAGAAGTAGATATATATATGTATATAATACATAACATACCTACATACAGAGGTGGGCAACATATTACGTAAAAGTATTTCAAATACAGTACTGTACTAAAGTCCTATAAAAATACGATACATTTCTAATTTGGTGTAAATGTATTTCAGATAGAAAATACTTTTTTTTAGAAATGTATTTAAAATATGAAATTTATGTTAAAAAAATAATAATTTATGCAATTCATACATAAGTAGCTGTTATCACAAATAATGTAGCCTCCACCTTCGAATATTAGTTGAAATCTTACCAATTACGTGGTTTCACTATAGAAATTGATTCGTCACAAAAATAAAAAATCATAAGCTGTATTCTATCCAATTCGCGATCATAATCGGCTACATCCGATTAACGATTATTTCGTAAACGAAAAGAATGACCTTATTTATATAAATATGTAATGTATTTCGAATACTACCCGCCTCTGCTACATACATTATTCAATTACTCTTTTCTAATCTTTGTGAAATTCTGCATGTTTTTACAAATATAACATATTTATTATTCATTATTATTTATTTTCTATTTAGTTTATAATAAAAACGTTAAGGTATAATATATAAATAATAAAAAAGACATTTTATTACCCGTCTGTAACATCCGTTGTTGTCATTTTCTCCTCCATTTCTTTAGCGACATCATTGTCTTTTTGGAATTTGTTAACATCTATAAAACAGAATCTATTTTAGATTTAATCTACATAACTTCATGCTTATTCCAATCAAACTCTCTAAAAATACTATACTAGAGAATAAACCGTTGAAAATACTGACCGTATTTTGTAAAATCGCCGCCCAATAATCTCAAATAATGCGCAGCATTAAAATCGGTAATGTAACATCGCAAGGAGTTTGTACCTCGCCATCCGCTGATTTTTAAAATCAACTCCTCACTTCCGGAGAAATCAGTACCAGCATAACACAAAATACAACTACCAGGACCTATAATGAATCAATAAGTTAGTATATATAATTCAAATTGACAAATAACGTTTAAATGTTTATAACATATTTAATTAATTTTATACTTGTTGATTTTAACATGCTTTCCGCCAACTGATTTAAAGCGTGATTCAAGAGAGTGAAATTATTTTGTTTAATAAGACTTATTTTACGTTTGTTTATATCCTCGGGAATTTCATGCTCTCAAGTAGTCTATTGTAAAACTTACTCAAATTGATAATTTGGTCCTGCACTCCCTGCGTCAGAGCCCCGATTTCTGGTGACATTAGTGGATCGGTATTGGCGAGCATAATCAACAAATCCTCTTTTGGAATATGCACCTTCCTCCCGTTTAGATGATTAATCATGCTATCCAATCCTTCATGTGAAATTCTAAACGCGCATTTCATATGCCGATTATCAGAACGCACAAATGTTTTCAGACCTGTATTAATAAATTTAATGTTCCCTTGGTTTAGGGACACGATGTCTCTGACGGCAGGAGAACAGTAATAAATATTCTTTTTCTTGCCAAAGTGGCATCTCGTAAGTAAACATTTCGGATCAAAATCATCGGATATACAATAATACTCTTTGATGCTATCCCACACGTCTTCGTTATCTTTGAAAAACACAAACGGATCTTCCTTGTAACCGGACACTTTCTTTTTTCCAGACAATTTCATTCTTTTGCTTGGTTTTACTTCATTATCAGATTCGTCGGATATATCCTTCGTCTCTGTTTCCGTCTGTTCTTTTTTTTCTGATTCACCTTCTTCTTGTTTCTCAGCTTCAGCTTCTTTTTTATGTACGATTGGTCCGGTTTTCTCTAACACGGCCACGAAAAAAGCACCAGTATCTTGGTAGTGAGGAAATATTCGTACACTAACAAAATAAAATTTTATTGTAAATGTATTAATTGTTTAAATGAATACATTTATCATGTTTACTTTCTTACAAAGTTTAGTAAAATATTATATATAAATATTTTGTTAGGTTTTTAAGTTCATTTGAAAACTAAAAAAACAGATGCTTTTAAATGATTTAACTATAGCGTAATAATTTGATGTATATGCGTACTTATATTTTATTTTCCCCATCACAAAAGCTGGACTTATATAATTATAGTCAACAAATTAAACTAATAAAACTTACCATTTTTTCAAATTGTATTTATGAAGGTCTTCCGCTTTTGGTGGAAACATTTGAGGACGAATTGTTGTTTGCCATTTTTCATCGACTTCTTCAAATGATTTATAATAATCTAATTGACGACTGCCTACTAACCAATCTTCCATTCCTACATACATTTAATACATAAATATGTGATTTTAAATAAATAAATAATTAAACATACCAGGTGCATATTTTAGTCCTTTAAGTGTATCCGTAACATCAATTAATTTTAGTGCACCATTAGCATGTTCCAGCAAACGGTGTATAACCGCTTCGTTTTCAATCGGATTCAAAGAGCACGTTGAATAAACCATTCGACCACCGATCGCTAACAATTCCGCACCACGTCTTGCTATACGAAATTGAACACTAGACGAAAACAAAACCATAAACACAAAGAGTCATTCATTCATTTTTTTCCGTCTTACCCATGTTGATTTAATCCATTTGCGGGCGTCCATTTCATCCAGATATCCGGATTTTTCCGTAGCGTACCATCACCAGAGCACGGCACATCACAAAGTATGCGATCAAAAAACAATTTCTCGGTGGTGCCATCTGGTTTTGGCACCAACATATTCGGTAAGAACTGCGAATTGTGATTGGTAATTGCGATGCAAGGAGAGTTAAGCCGTTTAGCTTGATGCACCAGCATGTAACAACGGTTGTTATCAATATCGTTTGCGATTACAAAGCCAGTGGGAATACTCTTTTCGTCACCGTGTAACAATTCTATTAACTGAGCTGTTTTTGATCCTGGAGCTGCACACATATCCAAAACCTTAAGAAATTCTTATATTAATAAATTCATTAGATTATTATAACATATATTTATTAATAATGAATGAATGACCTTATGATGTGGAGCTACATCCAAAACAAGTGGTGGAATCATGCTGACAGTTTCTTGTCTGCTTATTGTGCCATTTTGAGTTTCACTGATTAAGAAATTATGTAAACGATAATAAGCCTCATTTCGGCGAATATCTTTTCGCGTAAGCCCCAATTGCCAAGCCATTCGGTTTGGATACCTAAAATATGAATTATAGATTTAGATGCTGCATTACGGCACACTTTTTACTTTCTTATACGAACTAATGTTATGAAAACATTCGATCTCGAAATTTTAACGGAAAAACACTTATTGACCTTCCCTAAATCGAAGTCTGACTATTTGTATGTGTGAGCACTCTACAGCCTCAACTGTTGAAGGTAAAATTTAAGTTTTGTATATACCTGGTAGGAAAACCTATTTTTGAAAAGAATATTCAAACCACAAGTACATGTTTACTTTAATCTTTTATACAGTATAAAACCGGCTTAATAATAAGAGTAAAGGTTTGTTCACCAGAAATAATGTACAAGTTTAACGGATATTTAAAAAGCAAATGTGACATTTAATACTATTCCCAAAGGCTGCCTAAATAGCTAGTTGATAAAATTGTACGAAGCGCGTAAATATAAGCATTTTTCGACGATATTTAGAATTTGTCCAGTATAAAACCGGCTTAACTTACTAAGAGTAAAGGTTTGTTCACCAGAAATAATGTACAAGTTTAACGAATATTTAAAAAGCAAATGTGACATTTAATACTATTCCCAAAGGCTGCCTAAATAGCTAGTTGATAAAATTGTACGAAGCGCGTAAATATAAGCATAATCTATACATAAATCAAACATATATTCCAAAAATGTTAAAATTAAGAGAAGATATCACAAGAAATCATTTTAAGATTGTAATACAGCACTTATAAGATAATTTTTTATTGTAAATTACCATGGTAGAGGGAAGAATTCGGAGACCTTCTCATCAGGCGCCTGTTTAATGCATTCATTTAAGTATTGATTCTCAACAATATTTAATAGAGCGATCGCTTCTGTTTTCGATGCTGTTATTCGAAACGATGATGGTAAATCAGTTTTAATCTTTTCAAGAAATTCGTCCCAATCATTTTCACAAATATTCTGTTTCTTATAATATGCGACGAATGCATCATTTTCTCTTACAATGCTTTTGTAAGGTTGGTCCTTATCTTTAACGTTGGAATTTGTCTAATAAATTAAACCATACAAATTACTATTATAAATTATCAAATAATATTAATGACATCTTACTTGTTTTCCACTACTATTTTCAGCAGCATGTTTTAGTTTACGATTACGAAAACGACCTCTTTTACCCATTTCACGTTAAATATAAATTAAATATATTATTAAAGAAATAACACGTGTATTGTCAGATTTAAAAAACAGAGGTTACAAACTTCAAAATTATAACCAGTGTTTCCAACGCTATGAAATAAATATTTAAACATATACATTTTTCCTATATATTAAAAACACATCAATGATTAACCTTTACACAGTTTTGTTTGCTTTCATTAATTTAAAATTCATTTTTGCAATGACGTACATTTTAACCAAAAATAACTGTAATGTTTATCTTGAAATACGTAGAAGATCACTAGTTTTCAACGCCATTAAAACTCTCACAAAATCTATCGTTTCCAGGATTTTTATGCATAGAATGTTGTATTTTTTCGATCATAGCACCGTGCACCGCTATTTCTTTTATGTTTAACCTCCGCTTTTTGGTGATATACTAATTTAAAAACGGTTTAAACCTAAGCGTATGCAATGTGACGTCACTGACTAGTTACACCGTTCCCAATGACGTCACGGCCGTACTCTAGTTTAAATAGTGTTCAAACCAAATATATTACTAAATTAAAAAGGACAAATTTGAATTTCGATAAATAGTTATTATAAGATACATAGGAATTAATTAAACATCAACTAGTATAAATTTCTTTATATTTAATTGTATGAATGATTGATTGCGAAATCCGTAAATTGATCCTAAAATAACGTAAGTTCATTGAGAAATACTGTGGGTTGCAATTGCATAGGCGATTACGAAAACATACAATTGTATGTTTGGAATAAATCACATCACGGAAAACTATTTCCATATAAGATGCGCATATTCTGTAAAAATGTAGTTATTATAAGCAGTTGTTGCTGTAGTTTTCTAATGTTTGACGGGTATTCGCAGTTGTGAAATAAATATGTAAATAAATAATGAAATATTTATAGCATTAGCAATATTTTCTAAAAGCAGACGACACCAAGTTAAACTAAGTCATAAAATACTGACAGTAGAATTAAATCACATATGTTTGTTTTAGTGATAATTTATTGCTCCTCCTTAACAATGAATTTCTAACTAACCTTTGTATTTATTAACATAAATGGGTTAACACACACACACACACACACACACACATGACTATAATCACTAGTTATTATCTAAATTCTAAAATATTATTAAAATTTGTTTAATGAGTAGCGCATTTCAGAATCTTAATTATATTTACTTGGTGCCGTTTTTTGCCGTAATGATTACCATAATTTACAAACCAATCAAAGAAATTATCGTTAGCAGTTTTACATATTTTAAATTTAAAACTACTTATTTTACCATTTAGCGAATTTAATTACCTTGACTAAAGGCATCATTCGATAAAGACATGAATCGCATAGCATAAGTATTTTTATGACATATTTGATATATGTGTTTCTATAGATTGAATTCGCGTATTTTTGAAATAAAAATCATTGTTATCGCACCTGAATAGATATAGGTAGTACATAATACAAATGTAGGTATTACTTATTTGTTCTGTAAAGTAAAACTAGCGAGCGTATAGGTAAACAACACACACTATCGTGCTCTGGTTTTGTAGGTGTTAATGATAAGGAGTGTGACGTCATCGAAAACATATTTAAACTCACTGCTTTACGCGTATACGTGTCATTTTAAGTTAACAGGTGCCGGGTACTTACCTAATATTCATCTTCTCCTTTTACTATTTTCATTTTCTCATTAGTGATGATGAACAATCTATAATTTCAATCAAACGGTAAGTAATATTAATAATTATCTCCAATTAAGAAACTTTCGGTACATGTTTAAGACTATCTGGTCACTAGATTTAAATTTATTTTATATCATACACGTGTATCTTATCATTTCGCGTCTTTAATATTTGTATTTCATTCTCAATAGAAAATAAATGAATAATACAGCATTTCTATAAAAGTTAAATGAATTATTATTTCTTAAATAAGATTTTATTTTCTTATCGAATAGCTTATATAATTTTGACACGCCTATGTATACACATTTTTAAACAAAAAAATAACAATGAGAAATAGAAAATGAACTGATAATCGACGAGGTCAGTTTAAAATATTTGTTACCGCATCAGAAAAAATGCTAAACTTCATTAAAAAACATAAAATATAGTACATGTTTCATATATTTGAAATGACTCAATTTCAATTTTCTTGGAATTCAATTGTTTTGACTAATATCGCCACATGTTTTGTTTTATTTAACAAAACAATAATATTTCACGTTGTTTTAATTTTTATTTTAAATCATTGACAAAGCGCATTTAAATCAAACTATAACCAGTAAACATTTAGTCGAATGTAACATCTAGGCAACATACAAGCCCATGTTACATCTCCGCAAGGTAATATGTGACTAAATATTTACTGGCTATTTATCTTTATAAAAACGAATGATCACTACTTATTTTATTATATATTATATGATATATTCCTACTCAGTTTTTTTTTTTTAAAATCTGTGAAAAGTATCTAAAAATGTTTTAATAAATATCTTAAAACAGTATGATAAAAAAACAAATCTGTATTGACCAAGTAGATAAAATATTTTTATCTTTAGAGTACAATAAAGACATCTGTTTAATTTAGTTTAGTTTTTTCCATGAAACGAATTGAAATGTGCAAATACTAATTATGAAATTATTTTTGATGATTTAGTATTAGAATAATTTTGTTCCGATTTATATTATTTACAAAGTGGGAGCGACTCAAGGCAGTATAGTATAGAAGTAATAATTTCCTTAGTAAACTCTAAACCGAGTGAAAATTGTTGATAATTAGTCCCTAACTAGAATGATTCTGTTTACATGGCATACTTATGCTGGGTATGTATGTATATATAGGTACATAGGTAAAGCTTGTTTTACATTGTACTTATTTCGCTTAGGCACTTGTATTGGAATTTATCAATTGCAATGTTGTCAATACAGGGAAAACCAGTGAGCAATTAATGTATTGCAAATATGCTTTAACAATTACTTTAGTTTCTATAGGCATTTTGAACAACTAATTTATAATTAATTTTATGTATTGTGGATATAGATGAGAATATTTAAGTCAAAATAAACAATGGATATGCGCTTGATCCCTATAGGCGAATTCACATAAGAAGAACATTTTTGTGGTATGAATCATCACTACACTCCATATGATTATATGTAAAAAGTGTATGATTCATGCCACAAAAATGTTCTTCTTTATGTGAATTCGACTATATGTCTAGTTAGGTTCAAATGCTAGATGTAGTATATGTCTTATAGAAAACAGTGTTGCCATATGTTCAGAGATATTGCAGAAACCGCAAAAAATTACTCGGCTCAGCTAAATTATAAATAATTAATCATTTGTATCTCTAGATTGTCAAAAATTCAAATGAAATGCGATTTTCTTTTCAAGATGTAATCCTAAAAAACAATTGAGTGTTTTGAAATGATTATTATTTTATGACAGTAATAGATTATGTATTTAATCGTGGCAAGATAATTTCACTTAATTTTTCTGGAAATTGTGACGAGAAAATGTATTTTTGAAATCAAAAACTGTTATTGTTGACCATAATTATCAGATGCGCTAACCATTTAGATAGCAACTTTATTTTAATCATTCCTTTACTCAATGGTCAAAATTGCAATTAAAAATATTGGAAAACCCAAACAAAATGGAGACTTTCTTACACAACCTTTTAGACTTTACTACACAATCCCAATCGACTTGAAATTTTATTAATAACATGAAATTCCATTAATATGTACAGAGTGTCAAACTTATAGATATGTATTAATTTTTCAAGAAAAGCTAGGTAAAAAATCGTGATGTTTTACAATACTATTTTATATACATTTATTAAATTTATTTTATATTTCGTTACTCTCAATTTCGTGTTAAATGTTTCTCACAAGCTTAAAATTGTATTTACTTCAATATTTTATTGTTGTCGCATTTCCCAATAATTTGACACATAATAATGATAACACACTCGCGTTATCATATTTATTGCACACGCACAGTGTGCTCATAATAAAACTATTTTGTTTTAACTATTATTTACCCACTCAATCATATCAATTTATGATTCATGAATGATGTTTTTTTTTACAGGAATATTCCAAGAGGCAATTGATACGAAACAAAAAATTAAATAATTCGAAAAATAAAGAGAGCTATCCGTCGACAGTACAGCATTACAACACTGTCATGGAGTTGCTCTCTTTATGGACGAATTAAAAAACATCACACGATTAATGGAATTTACCAAAACGCAACTACATCACACCGTGTAGGATCTTTCCAGAATTATTAAAAGCAACTTTACATTATATATTTACCTAAATGTTATATTGTGATGGAATTTTAGTATGTAAATATTTAATTATCAATTTAATCTTAATAATTTAAGGTGTTTTTACAGTAATAAAATAATTTAGATAAAGAAACTGTAATAAAATTGTTTGTTCTAATACATAAATGTTAAATATATATTCATAATCATTTTTCTTACATTACAATTAATACAATTTGTAATTTAATTCGTATTGGATTTGTTACCTTTTTAGACCGTAAAGTATATTTGCAATTAAAAAATCCAAACAAATAAAAACGCGGTGCTACGAATGACTTGATTGCGTACAGTTTTTGGTTAATGCGAGTAATAGGCGTGTTAGAAAACTGATCTAATCTTTTAGTAAGTCAATGTAGCCCACCCTATAATATAATAAATACTAGATATATCTTTGTTTTGTCATCAGGACAGCTGTGAACGCTCAACATTCATATCTTTAAATATAATTACTTTCTTTTACGAAGT
>JADQWA010000154.1:92621-259651 GCA_018344505.1 Nebria ingens riversi | reverse complement strand
ATATATATATATATATATATATATATATAGAATATTCAGTCATTTAACTAAATAAATTCCGTTCTTACTGCATGATAGAATGCATGATTTTGTAACTATTACAACCAAACACAAATTTAGTTCATTTAATTTCGTAGTTGTATCCTTTAGTCTATTGCTCAAATGGTTTTGACAGGCTGTAGGTTTTATTTTTACATCTATATACTGATTAAAAATATATATTTTCTCTTGTAATTTTTTATATATTAACACTTTCTTGCTTCGTTAGGTTGTGCAAAATAAATGACATAAAACGTTAGTGAATTCAATTTTTGTACACAGAGAAAAATTGACTTCTGAGATTTACTACAATATTGTAATACATATTTTGTACATAAATTTACTACAATTGTAGATCTGAAAATTACAATTTGTTTGCCAGTTTAATAGCGTTATTTTATAAATTTATAAAGAATTGTTTTAAAATTCCGCATAATTGTAGTAACAGTTAATAGAATGTGAATTAAATTATTAAACCTAATATAGTACTGCAACTAAAATTCAATATAATTGTAATACTTTTAATGGCAAATAATTTTTATTTCTGAAACAAACATTTTACTACAAAACATTACAAACCATTAAAACAATTTGTGTCTGTCCCTATATGTGTAGATTTTATTTGTAATTAACTATGTTTATACGATTTTGATGGATTGCGGTTTTGTAATTTTCAAGCTTCGCTCATAAAAGAAGCTGTAATTTTTGTACAGTCGTTTTTTATAGTAATTGCTATACCTATATAGTTTAGAACCTTTATAACCATAAACTAACATTTTGTTGGTTTTTATAATGTAGATTCGTTCTTAGTTGCTTAATTTTGCAATCGCTTCAATACTCCTGCTTTCAATTAAACAGAATGTGGTAGAATTGTATAACTGGTGAAATGAATATAAACAGAGATGGTAAGAAAGATATACTTGCTACATTTGCTGGTTGAGTGTGACATACGACCAGTTGAAAAGTGCGAGGGAAATGATAAGCAAATGAAAGCGGATACGTAGTTCAGAGTAAGACATTACCTACATGTTATGGAGCTAATTAAGTTTTGACATCGGCCCACGCACACACACATATGCACGCACACGCTCATACATATACCTACATATGTTGAGCGATAATTGCGAGGCCCCGAAATTGTATACTCTACTTTTCATCTCCTAAGGTATCTGCATTAAAATTACAAAAATAATATCATACCCACATATACTCTACTTTGAAGCATTTAAATCCAAATAATGCAGCGTGTCTCAAACTGTACGGCGTTCTTCCTGAGGAAACACAAGATTGTGTCTGATGAATTATGACACAATATGCGTATGTATAATTTTCATTATATTATTATTTTTGAAGGGAAAACAGACGCCAATACTTACCGAACTTATAAAAAGCACAAAATAAAACATGTGAACTGAAATTACAAAAATGTCACCTTCAAAGCAATCGGCCATTCTGGTTCTAGATTTGTTCTTAATACGGTCAGCGCATAAATCAGAATTACAGATATTTATTTTTGACAGTTTACAAAAGATTTACGTGATACATAATATTAATATTTATTATTCAATATTGCTACAGTTGTTATAACAATTTTTGTTTATGTGATTTTGCATTTTAGTTCAGTTTGTAAGGATAGAGTTGAATGGCCAAAGATTGTCAAAGGTTTTCTGTCACCCCATTTGATGAGAATATGCATGAAGTTATATATGTATGTATTTATTTATTTTTTATTCATTTTAATTTTAAGCACCTCTCTGAGAAGTATTAAATGTGACACTGTAGCTTATACATAGCAGTTAGTCCAAGATTAAAGATTTGTTCATAATATTATATTCAGATTTCTAACAATTACTATGTTTTTAGCAATAATAATATTAATTTTAGTTGAATTTAAATAGAATAAAAATAATACGGTTTACTACAATTATGCTCCGTTGTCAAGTCAATTTATTTATTCTACGGTAATGGATGATTTAATTAATATTTCGAAAATGAGATAGTGATTTTTATTGATACTTTGCATTAGATGTGAGCAGACACTAATAAACATTGTTTCAATACTATTTGATAAATACTCATTTATTATTTGTTCAACTATGTTCTATAGTCCTAGTTTACACGTTTAGGTGTACCGCCACACCCAACATTCACAATAAAATAAAATTTGATATTTATACTGAAAAAATAGTACCTATAAGAAATTTACGATGAAGAATTACATCAATTTCCTATATTTCCAAGTAATACTCATATTTTATACATATAATAAATATAAGCTTCTGATTCAATTAGAAGCAATTAATATACGTTTTATGATAAACTAATCCAGCTTAAATGATCAATTATAAATATATAAATCATAAATACATGATTAATCTAATAATAATTACTTATTATCGGTCATCAATCAATTACGATTAATACATATCGATTACACTCAAAGATGGAAAAAATGTAACTTTCCATTGCTTACTCCGACACCAAACACATACCTAACTAAGTCGACTGTGAAATTATTAAATATTTTGATGGACATTTAATGAAAAGAAAAATTATAGAGTTTTGACAGAAGTTTCGCACTGTGTGCGAAAATTATAACACGTTCTGTCTATCATTAACATCTCAAATGATGCTGTCTAAAGTCACTGTGCGCACAAAAAAACATAAGTGCTTTCGTTTAGCGTGGTTTCAGGCGACAATTTAACTATATACGTAAAAACGCTAAACACCATTATGTACATTTAATAATGCTACGCCCGGGATTCCACACAATTAGCTTCGAAGTGGGGCAATAGAATTCGTTTCAGTTTCATTTATTAAATTTCATATTGTTATAAAAAAATATTGTGGTGGTCGTGGCGAAATCAACTTATAGATAAATAACAAAGATCATATTTAGGGTTGGTTCTCCTACTAGCCAATCCGCAATACCTAGACTTCCAGAAATGATTCTTTTGTCGTTTTCAATATTCTAAAAACATTTTTTCAACTTGTATTGGTTAATCTATCGAACACCACGAAACAAACATCAAGCGTACATAAACACAAGGTCTTACTGTGGAAAATAAGAATGTGTGTATAAATATAAACTGTGTAACCGTGACCTTACGAAACGTTTCTTAAAATTAACATTTAAATATTGTATTTACAGTTTACAGTAATAATGTATATTTTACGTACAATTCACGTAAACCATCTTATGGTGAATATGGACATTATGTTTTACGTAAATTAAATGTCAACGTGAACTCATTGGTTACATGTACAGGATAGGAATATGTAGTAATTAAATATTTATTGCAGGAGTTTCGTCATTTTTAAATAGATATTCGCTAGAGTAAAATGATTATTTTTATTACAAATAATTTTCTAATTATTCTTGTAGTTATAATGTTTCTTTACGACTGCCGTAAATATCAAATAAGTAATCGTGCATATAAGGAGATTCGTATCTTCAAGGTACATACATATATTTATATATAAACAATAGAACACAAATTAGTAAGTTATTTTTCTAATGATAACAAAAACATCTAGTCAATAAAACATCTTTATCCATGGATCAGTGTGAATCGATCGTTTAATAGTAGTGTCTAACCACAAAGAAAAAACTTTTAAAAAAACTATACGCCAAGAGTTGATTGCGATCGAGTCTGACCGCTTCGCGGACGAGCTATGTGCTGTGGCTACAGACTTTGTGACCACCGCGCGCTACAACTCGGATGGTGTTGAGTGAGGTCGCGGTTCATAGGTCAAAAACACGTTTCGCATAGCGTTTGCAGCAACCACGTCAAGACCGCCTACACTTTAGACTGGTTTGCGGTTATTCTCACTAAAAATAACTTTGTATTGCAACCACGGTCACATAAATTAGGGGTATCCTTGACGCGCTTACTGAGGACGACATATATTTACGGAAATTGACAAAATCGTATGAACTAATGAAGCCTTTGTGCAAAACATAATGACGTTATAAACATTTTATAAGTAGCTCTTAAATTAAAATATAAGAAGTAATATTTTTTAAAAGAAATGTTTTTATGCAGCAAGGAATGATTTAATGACATACTTATGTATATACGCTAAAGTGTTAAACAGGGTTTAAATATAACCTCTAATCATCAGTAAATCTAATCGTGTATAATTTAACAATCGTATATGGCGTTCCCGTAGGTGGTTCAAACGACCGACGCACTAGTGCTCTAGCAAAACAAGAGCGCCATCAGACTACTAAATATACACGGAAAACTTGTGCTTGCTTGTGCCTGGCTTATCTAATTGGCGGCATCCTGAAGACGATCATTAACACTCGCCAGAAAAATGCACCGCTGCACATTTTACATTTAGAATAAAAATATCTAACCCTACTTTCTAAATAACTAGGTATATACACCACAACAACAACTGTGTACTAGTATATATGCGACAACCTCATTGAATCTTGAATATAAAAGTTTAGGAAAAAATATCAATTTATCCTAAATATAAACTAATTTCTATCATTTACTACATAAATACACAAAATACTCTGTAATTCTGCTGTAAAATAGTGTTAGGCACAGTTAATATATCAGCACAGTTTATTACTGGCCATAAAGTGGCACAATGATAACATAATATCTCGAATCATAATCTATTGGTATTGCTACGTAAAACGGACAAGACTCAATTGTACTAATTTTTACTTTCCTTTACGAAGTAATAAGTAAATATTCTAATCACGAAAAAAAAAATTCTCGAAAGTTTAACGGAAATACACCTTTTGACCTTCCCTGAATCGAATCCGACTACTTTTGGAATGACGTCTGTGTGTGTGTGTGTGTGTGTGTGTGTGTGTGTGTGTGTGTGTGTGTATGTGTGTGTGTGTGTGTGTGTGTGTGTGTGTGTATGCGCTCTACAGCCTACACTGTTGAAGATAAAATTATGAAACTTTAAACTTAAGATTTGTATATGCCTGGGGCGAAAACCTCCTATTTTTGAAAAGCATATTCAAACCGAAAGTGCATGTTTACTTGAGTCACTTTTTGCATATCTCCGAAACGGCTGCAGTTACAGTAAAATAGTTATAATTAAAGTTAAAGATATTAATGATTTGAACAACTTTTGTTTGAAACATTTCTTCAAAAAGTGTACCAGTTACGAGAAATTGCTATTATCCTATTTATATTGCCATAGTTACATAGGTATGGAAAATTATATATAATAAATCGTATCTACTATGCATGTCAACTGTTTTAAATATTCAAATATTTTGACATTTAACATTTATTATCAGTGCCATAAATAAGTTTAGTGAAAAAACGTTGCAAAGGTTAGTAATAATTTAAAATATTATATATAAATATTTTCTCTGGTTTAAAGTTAATTTGAAAACTAAAAAATGTCCGGCCATAATAATTTTTAATAATATGTAATGAATAATGATATTTTCTTTATACTACTATAAAATCCAATATTTAAAATCTAAAATACATATGTTTTCTTTGGAAATCTTATAATAAACTAACTTTACAATTTTACTGGGCAATGAGTGAAAATATTTTCTTGAAATTTAAACATGTTATATTTTTATTTATATACTATCAAATCTAAATATACTGGCTACGTAAAAGAAAGTTTAGGGCCAATACATGGCCGATGTTTTAATCTTAATACGCCCTGAACATAAAATTGTGTCATGTGTTATATAGATACTCTTAGACCAAAAATGTTATTGTAACTAAA
Source organism: Nebria ingens riversi (assembly GCA_018344505.1). Classification (NCBI taxonomy): domain Eukaryota; kingdom Metazoa; phylum Arthropoda; class Insecta; order Coleoptera; family Carabidae; genus Nebria; species Nebria ingens. Next base: position 253,888 of record JADQWA010000154.1, on the reverse strand, counting down.
AATTCAGTTGTCTCATTTTTCACTAATAAAATGTTTTACGACATGTAGTTTATGTAACTGCAAACAATATACAGAAATATGTTTGGAGTTACTAAAAATTGGTTGCCACTTTTAGTACTGAAAGATGGGTCAACTAAATTCGTAGTTATGGTAACAGTTTTTTCTAAGTGTGTAAGTATTCTTTATGGCCTAAACAAACATTTAAACTTTAGAGAAATTAGCATTTCAGTTCGGCGTCATCCTGTCGAGAAAACTTAATATAACGCAAACATTAAAGTGAAAATATTCGTAAAACGATGTTAGTTGAAGGATACGATGCAGTCATGCACAAACATCTCAACTACTCCAAGAAAGAAGAACACGGTACGACCTTTCTTCGCAAATTACTAATAATAATAAACACAACAGTTAATAATTCAACAAAGTCCGAACCGAAATCATTTCACTTTCTAAGCTAGCCGTGACCGCGAGACTAAACACCGGCGGTACCGTTTTGCAATGGCAACGAACGCTATCTCCATTTATCGGCAAGAAAAAAAAAACACACTGGTTGGTCGGCGTGTTTGAAAGAACCCTAGCCAACCTGACAATCATACAAAACTACCGTTAACCAACCATCGTGGTTGCTAATCAAATGCTAACCATTCATAACGAGATTGTGATGCAGTGACAGTAAATTAGATCTTAGATAGATACACATCATTGGTACAAGTGACCAGTCATTGCCGATGCAGGAAAATTCCGCATAGGGTATACATACACCAATATTACAAAGCTACAATTGTCATGCTTCATATAGCATTACATTTTCCTTATTTAAACTTTCTGAATAGATTATAGCACCCTTCCCATTAATGTGATTAAAATACAAGACAATAAAAATTCGTTATTTACTTTCATATACGTAGTATTAAATGAAAATGTTCTAAATTGACATTTGAACGGAAATATGCGTCATCATCAAATAATTTATTAATCGGGTAAAGCTAGACATCCCTATAGTCTGTTTCAGCATTATTTTGCAGCGTGTACTCTTATTGAGAACAATTTTTGTATCTTAACCAGTGGTAAAACAAGCTTAATCTATAGATGTGTTTAATTTAGTATTAATTAAAATTTAACCTCAGTAAGCAATATTGTTTTGTTATTTATAAAAAATATTGATTCGTTATTGTAAATGCAAAATTCATGTAAACATTAATATAGGATTGAATATGTAAAGCTGTTAAATTAACACAAATTAAATGTGTGTGTACAAAACCAATCTATGTTTTCGAAATATGACACAAAGTTTATTACTTTTTAGAGACTAGAATTTCATGTTTAACTAACACCTTATATTTGCAATGAATTATCTTACAGTCACACCATAAAACTTGCAAAAAAACACATTTAATTAAATGAAAAGTATATATGTAAACGTGTTTTCTATTTGCTTTATAACGTGTTAAATGCGTAAATAATAATTTTTATTACCCAAACATAAGTATGCAAATATGTGTTATACACGGTTGTACTAGGTTTCAAATATAAATTATAGACTTCTTCAGTCAAAAAGTTGATATATGACGGAACATATCAAAATTTCACTCCTTATGTTCAAGACGTTTATGGTTGAAATATTAATTTATTACCTGAACTCAGTTAAATTTATTTGCAAACATAAATTATACCTAGTTAACGTATCCGAATTTTTTATAAAAAAGAAAAATTGTCTCCAAAATAATTCGTGAACATCAAGTATAAAGTATAATACATTGAACACGAGTGGAAAAAAAATGTAACTAGATATTAGTAGAAAGTCATAGTTGAATAACTGTAAACAACGTTGGGTTACATTCATAAATTTAACAACCTCAAAAATCTGCTGCCATCCTCTTAATTGTTGATAAACATCATGATAAGTACACAAAAAAATTAAGTTCTATGTTTTGGATGTCAGGCATAAACAATACGTATGCGGATCTAATTCCTTTTTATAATGTTACTAAAACTGAACTCAAAAATACATTACGCAAATAACTCAAAACTATAGCAAGCAATTTTACCATTTATTGCTAATTAAATCAATTTCTTGCTATCAAAAAAAAAATTGTGGTAACTAAACATGAATTTGTTATCAGAAAATAATTTTCATTTTTGGTTACAGAAAATAAATTCGTGTTACTGAAAATTAATTTACATATACCAATAATTCATTATTTGAAACGGAAAGTTTAATTTCTAATACCAGATAATCAATTTCTGATATCACTTAGTTTAATACTGAATTTGTTATATCGGAAAATACTACCATCTATGAGCTAGTAGTATAAATTCAAGTCAACATCAACCACACTCATAAAGTTACTTATATCGAATTAATATGGCAGTCCACTATAAAGTTCACAACTTTTATTTAGTTTAATTTTAGTAATGCTAATCTACACGCTTTGTTACTTAATATTTCGATATTTTTCCAAAGTTCTTTGTAAATAAGAGGTTAGAATCTATACCAGTCTTGCACATAACAATATTGAGTTGCTACATAGCATAGGCCATATTGGGTTAGCTTTAGTACCTAATCATGGTTTGAATAGTATTACAATAACTTTCTTGAAGACAGAACTTAAACACCGACCACGTATACTGAGCGACGTAAATAAAAATAATAGAATAACACGAATAACATTAATAGATATTCAAATGATAACTGTACACTTGTACAATACATAAATAATTAATGATATATATTAAAACAATAATTATCTAGTCTGTCGCTAATGTCAAAAATAAATTATAGTAGTAGCATTCTTTTTACTATTTGTCGTAATTTTACTTCGATAGTAATCAAACATAAGTGAACTGAAATGATTATAGTTTTAAATTAAATATATCAACGCTCGTTCTTTAAATTAAAACACTTTTTTTTGGACTTGTATTGTCTTTATTGATTATACAAAATACAACGTTTCGGCTATTGTATCTGCAGGTATGATCTGAATTACGGAACATTAATTTCATACTTTTGCAAATATCTTAAAGGTTTTAAACAAAAATTTTTTCGTCCCCTTCCCCGATATAGTAAGAAAGCTAAACAACTAATCAACATAAAGTTAGGTATATTCTCGAATGTGACTTAGACATCCGACAAGTCTTAGTTCTGACAAATTACGAGCGATAGTATCAATTAATTAAATTGCGGTGTGGATTTCGAATTGACATGCTGTGTTCAAATCTCAATTAGCGTCGGTGAATTGAATTCATTAATGAATTTTATTTGAAAGTTAACATCAAATTTGATCAATAATTTTTAATTTGTGTAGATCTAATGTTACACCTGTCAAAACTAGAAATAGACGAATAAAGAACTTCAAAAAAAATTTAAATTCGCCACTTATTCGGAAGTTGGCAAACGGAATTTATTACGTATTGATTTTCTTTCTCATTAATATTCGTGTTACATTCGCTCTCCCCAAAAAAAAAAAGACTCATTGTGGTGGTATTTTACCTTGTACATTTCTGCGATTCCTAAGTAGAGCATTGGGGTATTCAATAGATGCAACCATGACTTCATTGTTTTAATACTAATGAAGATGAAGCAACAAAATATAGTTTGAATAGCATATGAAATCTATCATCTTAGAATGAGGAAATAGGCAATAATGAACTTTATAATAGTTTTGACTAGTCATATGTCATATTGATCAGCAAATATTTTACAATAATCAAATTAGGTTTTTCATGATTCATTAGTTTTAATTCTTTATGATGAATATGATATGTTTTCTGATTATCAAACAAAAGTAAATAAATATCTGAATTATTATTTTTTAAAACTGTTTTTAATGTCCTTTTTAAATTGTGCTTTGTTTTACAAACAATTATAGACATTTTACGAAATGTATAAATGACATTCTATCGTTTTTAAATTATCAATTGCTCACAAATATAAAAGGAAAACAGACGTTATCAAAAAAAAAAAAAAACAAAGAAATTGATATAATATTCACTTACGAGTAAAAATCTAATTTTATTAATTACATTTTTCTTATTTCAATTTAGTACACATGACAAAACAAAATTAAGTTAGGCTGTATTCTTTAATTTGACATTATGATACATTTTGTCTTCTTCTTCTGTGTTAATGTATATGAATAATAAAATGTATGTAACTTATAAAGTAGATAATATTTATGACGAGCATAAAATGATTTTTGGAATATCCAAATTGAATTCTCTCGAGCTAATTAGTTAAATTTAAGAATATAAATTTTGCAACGCTTAGACGATATAAATGAAACATTAATTTGAAAACCCATGTCAATCACAAATGATTGACGCCTGAGTTCTATCAAAAACAACTTTTCGCATTTGGAGAAATTTTCCTGAAAACCCCTGGGCAATCATTATGAATTTTAGAAAAAAACTAATCGCTCTGTGTGGTATAAGGATATGTTTGACGCTAAAAGGAGTCAACAGTTCGCAAGATCGTTTCGCATAGATAAAAATTTGCATACACGCACGAATTGTTCACAGGTTTCAATACAACCTGTCGTTTGACAAATTACCGTAACATAAAATGTAAATAAAATGGGTCACGCGTGAACAACGTGTTCCCAGCTCAGACTCTTCGTACATACCATACATGCGCACATTTATACCTACTTATGTTCTTATAGGTACGTATATGTACGTGAGAGACAATGTGAATCTTATGCATGGGTGTATATGTGTCGCCTAAGGGTATTTGGGACGCATGCGCGCATTCTCTCATCGGCAAATGGCGGTCTCTTCTTTTACTTGACAATGTAATCGAGCGCCTGTCAAACCAAATGACTTGATATTTCCGCAGTGCAAGGACCCGCAGGCACAATGCTACATCATCCCAATCCGATACTATCCATCTAGGTACTGTTGCCCACTTTTATTGAGATTTATTTTACTTGATGAATCTATTCTTATTCTATATCTATTTATTAATAGTAGAATTTTTTTTCAAAAACTTTGGCTTAGTCAACTTTTTTATCCGAAAAATCAGTAGAACTTTAATATTTCAAAAAAAAAAAAAACTTCAATTTAGCCAATAATTTTAATTAACAATAACTACATCAGTAATTTTTTTTAACTATATATGTATATATATATATATATATATATATATATATATATATATATATATATATATATATATATATATAATATATATATATATATATATATATATATATATATATATTATTTTTAATATAATTTACATACATATACAAACATCATTAAATATTTTTGTAATTTAAATTATCGACTTAAGGTGAACCGTCAAGTTCGCTAAAACATCGTGCCTTGCAAATGAAATGTATTTGCATGAAAAATGCCTGGTAAAAATTTCATTTATTTTGATCTTGTATTAATGGAGAAATAAAATAAAAACTATGAAAAAGTGCCTATTTTGGGGGTTTTTATTTTTTACCTCCAATTATACTAGTTAGAAATAAATAAAAAAATTACCATGCATTTTTAATGTAAATACACATCGAATGACATTTTTTTTTTTTTAATTAAACTTCCACAATAGGCATTTTTTCATAGTAAGTGGTTGAAAATCTAATACGCCTTTTTCATAGTTTTTATTTTATTTTTTTCTCCATCATTTTACCAGGCATTTTTTATGACATGTATAATATAAAACGAATACTGATTTAGCAAAGAACTGTTCTGACTGTTTATTTAAAGCACAAGTACATTTTTATTCTCAATTTTTTATTAAGTCCAGTTTAAGTTCAAATAGAGATATGTCCATATACCTGAATTATTGTAGACAGTTACAATCTACTACTGTTGTTGTTGTTGTTTTTTTTTTTGCAGGAAAACAATTCATTCTAGCATGGACTGACGTCTCTTACGGAACTTGAAGTGGATAAGTGTACGTATATCTGTCTCTTCTCTCATATATAGATAGATGCATTATGATGTTTAACCTTTTATTAATGAGGATCCCCTATTGCTTATAAACGTGCTTTTGTTTAAATGTCTCGTTTTCTGTGGGAAATTTTGCAAATAATGCTTGTCAAAGTTATTATCATAATATTATTTCAAATGTATTGTTCAATAAGTTTATTTTACATTTTGTTAAGGTTTAATGTTGGATATTTAGTTAAACCTAATTTAACTTTGGTGAAGTATACTACTATGAATACTATATTCAAAATTAACAACAGCAAACTTTTACAATTAGTTTTGTAAATTTCTAATTGTTGTGTTGCGTTACTGACAATATGTTCACAGATAAGTCTTGACGACTATTTGTGAAATTAGTTAAAGTAATTGCCATACTTTGATATTCGTTTACAGTGACAAGCCGAACTAATTCATTTTTATTACTTCATAATGTTTGACACTTAATTTTTGTAGAAAATCACACGATATGTATGATTGTATTATGTTAATATTCCTTGACGAATGTCAAATATAAATGTATTCAAAGCCCAAGGGAAAGTTCAAGCAAATTTTGGATTGCACTAAAAGACGGTTCTCAAATAATCGTCCTACGCATACTAACCTTGAAAACACACGTGAGAAGTGAAACTAATACTGTAATAAATGACTCTTTATTAAAATATAAACATGCAAATAATCTAGGCAAACATATATAATATAATATTTGCTAAAATTGCTTTCTCTTTTTTAACGGTGTGTGGTGCCTGGTGCGAATTCCATTCAAAAGATTTCAAGTTCAAAATTTGATTCCTTGTCAAATCAAAACATTAAAAACCTTCAGAAGAACTAGGTTATACATCTATAAAAAATTTGGTTTAATTATTCGTATTCACTCATTGATAATTGTAACAAGTTGCCGAGATGCATGAAAACGATAAGAAACTTTGAAAGGATATTATAGTAAAACCGCAACTTCATTAATCTTTATTAATAAACATATTTAACTACATATAATTAATATTTTACAATTGTAACAAATTGTTACTCACATAATTATTTTTATGTACCATAAGAACGAATTTACGACCACCAAATGTATTTTTCAATGTAATATTTTAAAAGATGACTCTACATCATAAATGAAACTTTAAAATACCATTGAATAACTAATAAATAAAGATCACAAATGACATTAAATTTATTTGATTTAAAAGCGCTTAAATTATTTAAATATTAGTGTTACAATTATTAAAAAATACCATTCATCTTGCTGAAGGTCACATAAATAAATATTATTTTCACACTTAATTTGTTTTTTAATATAAATGTTTCATTATAATTTTCTTTAAAACGGCTGCAGGAAACCAAAAATACTTTAAAATATATTTGTATCTCTAGATTGGCATGACGGAAAAATATATGTATATTAAATGCGATTTGTTTTTGTTTTGTCGCAGTTACTAAAAATTAGTTGCCGTAATATATAACGAACAAGCATTGCCTTCCCTAATGCAAAGAGCACGCTTTCTGTAAGCTATCTAGCATTAATATATAAATTAACAGAAACAACTGTAATTCATTTAACAATTCTATTTCAATAAATTCTTTGCTCTTTTGTGAAATTTGCAATTAAAAATATTGAAGAAGACAAAACAAAATAGAGATGTTTTTAACTGCTAGTAAATTATTTTTTAAATTTAATGTTTAATGCCATATTAATACTGATCGATATGATAGAAAATTTAATTTGATTGAGATTGTTGAAAGCAATAATAGTTTATTGTTGTAGCAATATATTTGTATATTGTTTTTGCAATGTTATATCGTAAATCGTAATAGAAAATGCATTTTGAAAAGATTGGCGTGCTGTTAGATATGATTTATTATCGTTAGGTGCAAGAGATTAATTACTTGAGTAATTAACATATAACTTTGTCTGTATCTATTATATATGGTTACAAATTTATTCGCATATTAAAGACGTTCACAGCTATTTATATATCTGAACCAGAAGTACCAAACCTGCCGGTCATTTATTTAATTTTCGTGTCAAACGAGATATACGTGCGTAGAATCATTAACAAACTACGACGCAAATATTAGCATTCTAGATCTTGTTCAATTTAAGAGATTAGAAATCAGATATTCAATTTTGGAAGGGTAGTCATCTAGAAAAAATCAGGAGTGGTCTCTGCAAACGACTTTCAATTTCACAGAATTTGGTGTTGCCAACAGATTACAGTATCTATCTCTATGGTAGCATATACAAATGATCACTTACTGTGTGCTATGATTATAGTTCTATTACGATAGAGCTGTTTTTTTGGCAGTATTTTATGATTAACTTATTATGTGTCGACCTGTTCGCGTATATGTGCTCATAACGCGAGAGCGTAACGATTTTTTAAGTAGTTAGTTGCTGCTGGCCAAGAGCTCGGTTGTGGATTTTTAATTTCCGATTCAGAAAATTTTGGGTTGTACTTCCTTGTGAAAGGAAAGCAGCAAGTTTTAGAATATTATTTACATTGTAAGTGCTGTTAAGTTCATATTTCAAAATTTAAATATTAATTTGGTAATTTATTTTAGAAATACCTGCAACAATTATTACAGTTACAAATATTAAAAACTAAAAATTATCTTTCCAAGAAAATCCACATTAAACAACAAAATCGCCATACTCCCGGCATAAATTAATAAATTTTATGACTTTTTCTTTATCTGCACAAATATGGCATTGTTTAAAAAAAAACATCATTGCAAAGGTTAACAAACCAAATTTATTAAACTAGGATATCAAAATAGTTATATATTATCCTCAAGTACTAATAGTGCCAAACATTTCTTTTATATAGGTACGTAATATAATTAAAATGATCAAAGTTCAATTGTTATTGATTAATTATTAAAATTAGTATGTTTATATTATATGGCTTTCGGTTATAACCTGAAAAGCATTAAATTTAAATGTATGTAGATTTGTTTAGTATAATCAGATTTATTCAAATGTGTATTAGAGCCTGCCATTTTTAAAGGCCCTATATCTCCTGAAGTGCAGCACTAATTGAATTTAAAATGCGAACGGATTAAATAGAACACCTACACAATATGTATGCCAAATTTGATTGAAATCGGTTAGGTATCTCCAGAGGAGAAGAAGTGACACATTTTTATCTTACAACCCAGCGAGCGAGCGCCCGCAGAAGCGAGCGAGCAACATGTTACCAAGTATATGACATATATATTTTCGGAATCAGGACTATGTGAAACATATTTCTGTGAAGGAATTTCCTAATTCCGAGAATATTACAGTTAAACTACGTACTACGTAATATAGCTTTAATGTTCAAGTATCTGGTAATAGTATATTTTAACTTGGAATTACTATCAGATTCCATAACATTAATAACCATCCAACACATTAGTCGTTGTCAGATTTGTAAATGAATTTACAATAATACTCTCTTGTATAGTTTTTTTAGGGAACGTGTTTGTGCATATATTGTATTTCCGTGCCATCGTTCGGTGATAATCCGTGCAAATATGTGATATTTTATATGAGTGTAAGAAAAGAACGTACTACTACTATCAGTGGAAAACGTTACTACATCGAAGCAAACCCTAATAAGGAATGTATTGCAAATCTATTGTTGTCAATTGTAATCATCAATAAAAGTTAACTAAACAAAAATGTTTAAAGAATCGAGTTAGTTCTAACAAGCCATAACTTTGCATCATTAAAATGAAGTTTAGCATTATGTAAGTGTCCAGAACAAATTCGCTCGACACCAGTCGACTTCTTGTAGACCAATAAATTAATTAACGCATAATAAATGACGACCTCGACTTCTATTTAACACCATCGTAGCGTTGCGAACCGTTTGTTACTGAACTTTATATTATGATCCTTGTTCGGATCATGTCTATTGTGATGATACTATTTTTAGAAGCATTTACTACTTACACTTGTCCCATAAATATAACTCGGGTCATTTACCTACTTTACATTCAATTTACTACGGAGCCATATCAATAACTTAGAATACTTTCCGAAAAACAAAATACAATTTTCAATTCATTTACTTTAATAGGAATAAGCATGAACTTATGTGTGTATGTATTTTAATAATAAATATAATAAATTAAACCATAAATGTCACAATAAATAAATAATAATTAAAAAACTCTATTATTTATTTAACAAGGCAAGAAAAACTATTGTATTTTGTATGCATTGAATAATCGTTGTTTATTTCCATAATGAAACAAAACTAAATTAGCAAAGAAACTCATTCGTTCCCACATTCCCTCTGTTAGAGTTTTCCGGTAAAATTAAACGATTAATGTGTAAAGTTAAATACTTGGTACCAGGCAAGCATTTCGCTTCGAATCACAGTAATTTGTGTGATTTTACGCCATCAAGTTTCTAGATAAGTGATAGCTTTATTCTGTGCTTGTTGTATGCGAGACGGACGTACGAAACGGCATCTAACAGACCTACATAATGGTTTGTGCGCTGAATTTTTGTCTGCCAAAGGCTTATTACTATAAACACCAGCGAATAAGCGTTAAGAGATAGTGAACGCTAGCGCGCATTCGATTATACTTTACATTGTGATAATATTATTATTGCAACTGACATATGCATAATAATATTATACAAGATCCAGTTAACCTTGTGTTTATTTTCTATAACCGTTAAATCTTCAATCGCTGCAATGCAGGCTGCTGTGACTGAACTACCGCACGCCGTTATTTCTTTATTTCCACGCCAGTAAGTGACACTAGCGCCGCGTGGTATCTACCATTAATTACTATTGTCCTTATTTCTTTTTGTTGAGAAAACGAACTAATTTCATACCTATTGATCTGTAATATAATATTCGAGGCATAAATCTTTCTATATTTCATAATCAGGTATATACTACCTGCAGAGATTAACCATGTTCACTGTTATGTAAGTCAATTCTCCACCTATGCAGAGCGTATGAACTAACATCGCTCAAATAAACAAACGTGCTTAACCTTGAGTATGAACAGGCGCATAAGCTAACCGAGGAGATGTTGAGCATGTTTCAGAAAAAAGTTCTAAAGCATTTTATAGACTTCGCAGTATTATGAATAAAGATTTTTATTTCATACCGCATTTCATAAAAGATTAATCTTTAAATCAATATTATAAATATTTACTTTAAAACGTCAAAAATTTATTTACCTTTGGAATATTAATCATAATAATGTCACATTAGAGCGTAATGGTACAGTGTCGACAATTAAGAAAAATAATTAACTATCAACATATCCAAATGGTTTAAAGCTATTGATGCCATTTTATGTCGATAAATTTCAGATAATTTTTGTTTTGCAGTGTTTAATTTGATTCTCCGTTTATTAAATATATTTTACAAGTGCTCCATATTTCTTTTGCCTTTCTCTTCAGAAAGAAAAAGAGTATGCTGATAGAAAAATTACACGAACTATAATCACAAATATTATTTTGACAAAAGTTAATATTCTCAGTAGCAAAATAAAAAAAAACCAAACATCGACACCAACAATATGCTAAGTTATTGTTTCCCTCTGACGTCATCCTCTTCAAACTTAATTAAATACTATGTTTTAAGAACAAATATAAGCGTTAATATATTTAGAATTATATTAATCATTGTCCTAAATTCATTAAAAAATTATGGATATTATAAAAGAAGCAGTGATTTTAAATATGTTCTTGACTAAGTCGAATCACTTTCGCGCTTCGCACAATCGTTTGTGAATTCAAGTCGAAGTATTCGCATCATAAAATATTCAGGTTATTAGGTAGGTACACTTTTTTCATTCATCACTTATATTTTTAAAAACACCGATTGACTTCTGAACCCAACAGATTTGAATATAAAAATTTGCTTTTGCTTATGTCATTAATCACTATTTGTCTATTATGGCACGCAAATAGTAGATAGAAATGAAATAGTTGTTAATGAAATTATATCGTAGGCGATCCATTCAATTATTCTTCACATGCTTGTCATAAGAAAATCAATTTGATTAAGTATTTTTTTATTTATATATTTAAATAAAGGCACTTTGCTGCATCTCGATAAACAATAGGGTCACATCTGGTCAAAACATTTTTGGAGGATTAACTATATATCTAAATTTATTAAAACAAAGAAACCACTAAATAATATAGCTAAACATAGTGTATGCTTCAAAATAATTGCGAAAAAGAAAATAGGAAAATAGCAGAAACAGGCACAAAGAAAAGGAGCCTAAACAGGCACTGAAGAACCAAAATGTATACTGGATACAAATGAGAAAGATACCCGAAGACAGAAAGGAATGGAACGACTTTATAAAGAGACTAACAAGAACAGGAAATGAAATAAAAAAGAATTACAACCGAAACAACATAGAAGACATTAAATATTTGCAAATGATGCACTGAATTAGCAACCCTGCCATCTCTGGAAATGTCAAAGAAGCACTCTTTTAAAACTAATAATAGAACGAATGAACAGGAAAGAGAAGAGAAAAATATTAACTCGTAAATACATAGTTAGAAGTCGTACACCTGGTTCTTAATCATAAGGAAGGGAAGCCATGAATCTTTGTGCGAGCAATGATTGAAATCCGATTTTAAATGTTTACACTACACTCTTCTTATGCCAATTATGCAAATCATATTATGATTACCACCTGCTGGGTAGGGTAACGAGGTAACAAAAATATCATTTGATTAGAAAATATAGTCAAGTCGCTCGTATAACAATAGAGAACGGCGATTTACCGTTTGCCGCCTGAGGTATCATGTGAATTTAACTTTGCCATTTTGATTTACATGCTGTTTAACAAGATTATAAAATATATCTGTTTGTATTAGCGTGTATACTTGCAATTGATAGCTGTTCACTCATTTGTTTTATTTATCAAATTGGTACATCATACTTTTTTAAGGTTATTGATCACTTTATTGTTCTTAGGATATGAAGCTAAGGTCGCGATATGGTAAAACGTTCATATCATTTATTTGACATATTTTATTTGCGTATACTTTCTTCCAAAATTAATTTTTGAGTATCTATTTAAAATTTGAAGCTTACAGTGTACTTAAAACAGATTTTTTTTTTCATTTAAAAATTTATTGCAATCAATATAATTTCTTGATTGAATGATTGAGTAACTGCATGTCTGAATTGCATAAACTATCAAAATAAAGTAACTCTAGCAACCTAGTTACATGCACCGCAAATTTAATATGTCACCGATATTTATAAATATAGAAATAAACTATAAATACGTAAAATTATTTATTCACTTAAAGATATACATAACCAAAAAAGTAGTTATGAAAGATGAGTAAGAAAGTCGCCATTTTAATTTCTTTTTTTTAATTATTTTCAATTGTAATTTTGACTATATAGAGAATATAAGAAATTATTAAAATAAGATTACTAATTATTGTATTTATTACTCATGGCCGACAATAATAGGTTTTGTATTAAAAATGACGTTCTAATTTCTAGAAAAATGAAATAACATTTTCTAAATATTTGGCCACATATTCAAACTATTCTTATTATCATGAAATCAGAATCATATTAATTAGTTTAAATATTAAAATATCTGAAATACTTGGTAACATGTTGGTCGCTCGCTCGCTCACTAGTCGTAAGATCAACCATCCTCACCTCTTCTCCTCTGAAAATACTAAACCGATCTCAGCCAAATTTGGCACACATATTGTGTAGAAGCCCAATTCCATCCGGTCGTAAATTAAATCTAATCAGAGCCGTACTTCAGGAAATATTTGGCCCACAAATAAAATGTTACACCTTAAAAGCACTTAGAAAAATATTAGTTATACCAAAAAAATCTACGTAAATTTCCAAATTATTTGATGTATTTAAAATTTTTTTATATTATAACTAAAAGCCTTAAAAACATAATGAACATGATAATTTTTTAAAATAAATCAATTATAAAAATATTAATTATGCCAAAAAAATCTACGTAAAATTACAATTTTTTTGATGTATTTAAAGTGTATTCAAGTATTAATTGAAAACCGTAAAAAATAATGAAAATAATAATTTGAAAATAAATAAAATCAATAAAAACAATTGAACTGTTTTTGTTTTTTTCCGGCTTGCGCGATTCTTTAACTAATGCATAGGACAGTTGATATTTTAGATTGATTACTATATCGTTGTTGATTTGATTATTACTTCGATTATTTTAATTATAGTGCAATAATAGTTATTTATACAGAAATTCGACATGCCAAAGTTTAGGCAACAGCTCGCCGACGTATATTTTTTAAAACCAAGATATGAATAAAGATATTGATTAATTATTATACCATTGTTGGTTTAATTGTTGCTTTGATCGCTATAAATATATTGTTTATTTATTCAGAAACTCGCCATGCCAAACTTTAGGCATTGGCGTAGCCAATGCTAAATAGCTCGCCACAGGCGAGCTCTGAGCATTGGCGAAGCCAATGCTTGTTTATTGCATAATAGCTACTTTTTGCGATCTTATTTTTGACGGGTAATCAATAGTCAATTTTAAGTGATAAGTGAACTTAAATCTTTTGTGCATATATAAGTTATTAAAAAAAAATGTGTGTAAGAGTATTATAAAAGTTAGTAAATTATAAAAAAAAAATGAATAAAATTGCACAAATTAATATTAATGTAATATCTTGTAATATTTCCTCTCATGACATTTTCGAAAATGTTTTCACCCATCAAGTATTAAATTTTCAATTCAACATACGAACTATAAATCGTAAATATCTAAGACAGTACTCAATTGGAAATAATTTATGACAGTGTTTTAATTAAAATTAAGTTGCGTTCGTTCAACGGATTTGTCAAATAAGGTATCGCTTACTTTAATAAAAAATAATTTAAATAATTTATACAGTACGGTTCGAAAATTATTCTGTATGTGTTAAGTGGGTGGACTTTCTTATTTAATTTATACAAATAAATTAAATAGTTTATTTTCGATCATAAAAATCGGCACAGTAGCATTATTCTAGTACAAACACTTTGGAAATTTCAGTACCATATCTAGAATTTATTTTAGAAAATATTTCCAACACGATTTGAAATCTTTTTAATCAATGACGGGTTTACATTCTCAGACTACTCATGTTGCGAAGCACAATAGTTCGTATTGTGCATTATTGATATTGTAACCCAATTTTTTTTTTTGCTAGCCTAAAATTCAATGAATAGATTTAGTATGCGAAATTTAAGCATAACTGTTGAGAGTGATTTCTCCTGTATAATTATTCGCTAGCGATATCTAATAATCGAATACAATATTTCTATGTTGATAACTGTAATACTTTTGGCTGATTTTTTAACACAACACACGTGATTGAACATATATGGTCTGCTAAATTTTATATGTCTTGCCTTAATAAGGCACTCTTAGTAGCCCTCGACACACAAATATTGCAATAGTTCATCTGTATGTTTGTATTTATATTTATTACACAATGTGCCGGATTTATGACATATCTACATATGCCAATCATTGCTAAATCCTATCATAATTATTCTATTATTATTATTGTTCAATACAAGACATGGTAAGCTTTATAATTATTATTTTTAAATACAATTATTAGAAATTAGAATATTTATCGGTTACTTTATAGAAAAACATCGGCCATGTATTGGCCCTAAACTTTCTTTTACGTAGTCAGTATATTTAGATTTGATAGTATATAAATAAAAATATAAAAAGTTTAAATTTCAAGAAAATATTTTCATTCATTGTCCAATAAAAGTGTAAAGTTAGTTTATTGTCAGACTTCCAAAGAAAACATATGTATTTCAGATTTTAAATGTTGGATTTTATAGTAGTATAAAGAAAATATTATTATTCATTACATATTATTAAAAATTATTATGGCCGGGCATTTTTTAGTTTTCAAATTAACTTTAAACCAGAGAAAATATTTATATATAATATTTTAAATTATTTACTAACCTTTGTAACGGTTTTTCACTAAACTTAATTTGTGACACTGACAATAAATGTTAAATGTCAAAATATTGGAATATTTAAAACAGTTGACATGCATAGTAGATGCGATTTATTATATATAATTTTCCATACCTATGTAACTATGGCAATATAAATAGGATAATAGCAATTTTCTCGTAACTGGTACACTTTTTGAAGAAATGTTTCAAACAAAAAGTTGTGCAGAATACTAATATCTTTCAATGTTATTCTAACTATTTTTACTGCAAGTATAGCCGTTTCAGAGATATTGCAGAAATTGCAAAAAAAGTCTTAAGTAAACATGCACTTCCGGTTTGAATATGCTTTTCAAAAATAAGAGGTTTTCGCCCCAGGCATATACAAATCTTAAGTTTAAAGTTTCATAATTTTATCTTCAACGGTGTAGGCTGTAGAGCGCATACACACAGACACACATACACACAGCCACACATACACACACACAGACGTCATTCCAAAAATAGTGGATTCAGGGAAGGTCAAAAGGTGTATTTCCGTTAAAATTTCGAGAATTTTTTATTTCGTGTTTTACAATACTTACTTATTACTTCGTAAAAGAAAGTAAAAAGAAAATTATTATAATAATTGGGTTCGAGGGATTAACCACAAAGGAATTTTGGTGTACAGTACTGGGTAACACTTTTTTTGTGTAATTTCGAGGTATTCTTGGGGCATTCTTAGGGAAATCTAAAGTTTTCTGAAGTAATCTAGGGGAAGTCTCAGAGAATCTGGGACATTCTTGGGTTATCTAGAGCATTCTTGGAGAAATCTGGTGGAAGCCATTTGTGTTTGTGTCCTACCCTTCATTTGGATTATAATTAAAAACTATCTTCGATTACTAGTAAGAAATATAAGAAACATAATAAACTCTTTCGAATTTCTCGTAAAAAGTTATAAGCAGTAGTTTTAATTAGATGTAAATTCGTATTTAAATTTATAGAGAGCATGTATTTAAAGACGATATTTATTACTAAATAACAAATATTTAAATAGATAATATAAGCGAATCTATCACCTATCAATTAAAAAATAAGCATGAAGTTAGTTTGGAATCAAATAACGAAAAAACCTGGAATTGCATGTTCATCGATTCATTCATGAAATATTCACTTATAATTCTTTTAATTATATTTGATTTTAAATAATAAATTTAATTATACCCTATCAAAAATATTTGTCACAATAAAATATTTATTAGGGAACAATTTGAATTTTTTCCATCCACGTATGTTCTCTTTGTAAAGACGTCCAAGTATACGTCATAAGCAGTTAAAGGTAACTTGAACAAAGAAATGAAGTTGACTACATCAATTACTGAATAAAATTAATTTTTATAGACATATTTAACCGAATATATACGCAGTAATATATGGCGAAGTAAAATAACGATCATTAAAATAAGTACTTGGTTTTCTTTTATGGAGGATCCTTACAGTTTTATTATTACGTGTGTATTGAAAATCACATTTGATGGTTGCAAACTGATTTCTGGTCATAAATAAAAATTGTACAGTTGATTTTTTGAAGCATGTCTGCGAGTGTCATATAAGTTATTATAGTAAAGTCCCAAGCAGAGCGGCGAGCAATTAAAATGCGTCCCAGTTTAACGTGCGCGGTTTGACTTTTGCTGTACCAACGTATAAATATAATAAATTGCCGTTTAATGTATATGCAAATTTAATTACACTATTGGATCATGATTCAGGGAGTAGTTTGGTTTCAATAATATTGAACGTTTTAATAATTAAATAATTAGCGGATTTCACTTGCCCACGGGTGACATCTGGATGTCGTGCAGTGATTTATTTTAAACACTGAAAGTAAGAAGTATATCTACCTAGGTACACTGTGGATGGGAATTGTTGTATGAACTTTTAACTTATGATCTTTAATTGATAGTTACCGTTTTAATTGCACTGAGTTTATAATGGTTTCTGTCTGGCGCGTAAACGTGTGATACATTCAAACAAAAGTGTTGGATATTCACCTTAAAGAATTAGATTCATAACATTTAACTGTAACTATACGAAATACTACACAAGCCAGAAAATCTCTTAATTGTAAAATTGTGCAAATGTCATAAAAATAATAGTTTCAAAAATAAGTTATATTTAATTGGTCACAATCTAACAATTACCAGATTCATTTAAAGGAGATATGCGTCGTTATTACCTTTGATTAAAAAAAAAACTAACTACGGCTAAAATATAATTTAAAGTAATTGTGTTGCTATTAACTAAATATAATTAGGACGTTTAAAGTAATTGGTCGCGTTCAAAGCGATTCCGTTGAACAGAATTCTTATTTTAAGATTCTGAACAGAATTTTAAAACCAAATCCTGATTATTTTAAAACAATGAAATAGAGAAACAATTTTTTTTATTATTACTCCTTTAAAACGAATTTTAAGTGAACTGGCATTGCAATTAAAAACATCGGCCCTAAACTTTCTTTTACGTAGTCAGTATATTTAGATTTGATAGTATATAAATTAAAATATAAAATGTTTAAATTTCAAGAAAATATTTTCATTCATTGTCCAATAAAATTGTAATGTTAGTTTATTGTCAGATTTCCAAAAGAAACATGTATTTTAGATTTTAAATGTTGGATTTTATAGTAGTATAAAAAAAATATAATTATTCATTATATATTATTAAAAATTATTATGGCCGGGCATTTTTTAGCTTTTAAATTAACTTTAAAGCAGAGAAAATATTATATATAATATTTTAAATTATTTACTAACCTTTGTAAAGGTTTTTCACTAAACTTATTTGTGACACTGACAATAAATGTTAAATGTCAAAATATTTGAGTATTTAAAACTGTTGACATGCATAGTAGATACGATTTATTATATATAATTTTCCATACCTATGTAACTATGGCAATATAAATAAGATAATAGCAATTTTCTCGTAACTGGTACACTTTTTGAAGAAATGTCTCAAACAAAAAATGTTCAAATCATTAATATCATTAACTTTAATTATAACTATTTTACTGTGAGTGCTGCCGTTTCGAAAATATGCAAATAGTGACTGAAGTAAATATGCACTTCCGGTTTGAATATGCTTTTCAAAATAGAAGGTTTTCCTCCCAGGCATATACAAATCTTAAGTTTAAAGTTTCATAATTTTATCTTCAACAGTGTAGGCTGTAGAGCGCTCACAGCCACACACCCAGACACACACACACAGACACACACACACACACACACACACAGACGTCATTCCAAAAATAGTCAGACTCGATTCAGGGAAGGTCAAAAGGTGTATTTTCCGTTAAAATTTCGAGTTTTAAAAGAAAGTAATAATATGGTAGATAATAATATGGTAGATTTTCAATATTGGCTTAATTAATGTCATTGCTTTTTTAGATTCTGAAATACTCTAAAAAAATACTCATAATTAGATATATGAATCAAGTTAAGAACGTAAAAGCAAGATTTACATTTTTATTCTAATCATCAGTAATACAAATATATCTTTAAAACAACAACTATAAATAAGAAACTCCAATTAATTTTAATATTTATTTCTTTATGAGTTAAAATATTATCTATTAACTTTAAGCATCTTGGCTAGCTGTCACTGTCATAGTTATATGTATATTGCTTCGCGTATGGATGACGCCAACTGCTAGTCTGCTAGTATTGCAGTTCTTCATGTCAAATTATAATTCTTTGACAAAAGACAGGCATATTCAAGTCGTTTAACTTCATTTAGCACTGCTATATGTTACATTGGTTATAGATTCATTTAACGACAACGTTCAACGACAAGTCTACAATAACGACATGTATCCATCATATTTTATTATTTTTACATACAGAACAGACTTGTGTCTCTTTGGTAAAGAAGTTATTCGATGGAAGTAGCGTGTATGGCAGAACAAAACGATTAGTATGGCGTCGCAACCGCTGCGATGGTGGCGCCAGTGTTTGCGTGCATGACCTATACAAACACACATACACATAAACACGAATTACCTATCTACCTTAACTTGACATTTCTGTGGTCGTGCAGAACACTTCTTCATCGTCGATGGATCTGTTTTATTTTTAATTCTAAATCAGATTACTTGTATACCTATGTATTCAAACCAGTCGCAGAACTTCTGCGAACTTGCACTTTTATCTTCATTGTTAGGCACAAAAGAAAAATACCTTCACTTTGTCTGACTGCATAAGAAGTTGTGCTTTTAGTTTTGTTTGTAAACTGCTTGCATTTATCTTTAGATTGATTGATAATCGCTCCTTATCTGATTCGTATTTCATTGCTTGTAATAATAACCAAGTGACTTTATCAGGAAATGTGTCTTGCATATTATATATAGTAAAAATATTGATAACTAAAGCAGTACCCACACTGTAATATTCAAATTCTACATGTACGAAAGGCACGATGAGTTTGGAAGAAGCAGTGTAGCGTAGAACAAGACCAAATTGAAAGTTATTCACGTAATTTTAACTCCTCTATTCAAAAACATTTTCGAAGTTATTAGTTCTTAATTAAAACCAACAATATAATATAGCAAATGACCAAAACTTTTCTATACTTCATGTGAAATTAAATCAAATTATTTTGATTTCATTGGAATCAACTATTGTTTCGAATAAAATCAAAATTAGTTAAGTTTAAACAAACCTGAGTTTAGACAGGTATTGGCACAACAAATACTTATCTCGGCGATAGCAGATCAATGTAAATATAAACAATTTAAGCAACGCTGTATATTATTTAAATTTTTATCTCTTTTTTATTTTTGGTGTAATTAAAATTGCCCTAAAATTAATAAGTGGATATCCTTCCGTGAGACCTTGTAATTCGAAAAGTATAACTTCTATCAGATTTACGCGATAGCAACATTCGTTGAAAGTCTTCAATGAAGAGATTGAGAAATTTGATCTATCGAGCAAATAACCAAGTGACTAGCAATTTATTTGTAAATGTTTGTTGCCATTTTGAGTACGTTTATAGATCTATAACGAGAATCTGTAAAATTTTGAAAGGGTTAAAAATATTTTAATTGAATTGCTAATCATATATTTTTTAAATCTATCAAAAATATCGAACGTAATTTTCGTTTTTAACAATGAATTATCCTTAAATATGCATTCGTTCTAGAACTACAGGTTTTTCTTAATTTAGAGATTCTGCTTACGGAATTGCAGATTTGCTCAGAATACTTTATCTTTTACAGAATTTACACAAATACGGCACAAAATTAAGTGATAAAACAATTATTAGGTATATTAACTCAAAATATACCCAACAAACCTCACAAAATTTGCTAAAACATTATTCATAATCAAAAATGATAAAACATATTAATGAAGTTTTACACACTTCCGTATAGCAGTCCTCTTGATAGAATATTGTTATATAGGTATATTGTTAAACCACGACGATGTTGCCTTACGGGCCTACCTAACCTAATTATTTTTAAACTATGATGATCCTTGCCCTATGGGGGGCCTGCGAAACTTATTAAATTTGATTTATATATATTCTGCACACCTACGTGTCTCTTATAGTAAAGTTTAAACCAAAATGTAATTATAAAATATAATTAGGTAATTCTTTTATAGATTTAATTAAAGCTTTACATTATAATTGTTCTTAAGCATTGTCGTAATTTAACAAGCATAAAAAATAATCAAATCATTACTATATTTTATTTGGTTATAATTATTCATTACCAAACTACTAATATTTTATACGAAGATGAAAGCAAATAAAACAAAATTACTCAGCGGTACTTATACTGTAGGTAGGTATTGATGTAGTAATTAAAAAACCCTCCAAGTTTTACGAGTTACTTATACAGTATAATTGGCCATAAGTGCATACAATGTAATTAATAGACAATTTCTTACTAAGCACGTTTTAATCAGCTACATAATTCAAAACAAAAACCATTCGTATACATGCATTCATCCACTGGATGTACGCTATAAACAGTCTGCTGCCGACATTTTTATAATTATCACGTTTTCTTCCAACTCTGTTTAAAATAAAAGAGAGAGAAATACATGTAGTTAGTTGTTGTTGAAGTATGAACCAGGGATTTCTAACTAATTGGGTAACACTTACCGCAACCATCGCTAAATAAAGATGCACTAACTTACTTCTTGGTATATACTCGTAGTTCGAAATTTATAAAATAGAAGAGAATTTTTTGTCAAACATGAAAATATTAAGCATTTAATATCTAAACTTAATTTATATATACGAATTAATTCAAAATTCAATCATATATTAGAAAATGTGGAAAATTTATTTATTTTAATAAAAATCATTAGTATAGTTTTATCGTAAATTAATCACATTTTTAACCATTACTAATAAAGTAATTACAAATGCGTCTATTTAAATATTTATATATTCCTGTAATCAGAGAAATAAGACGATTATCTTTAAAAAAAAAAAAAAATGGTCGATCACATAAGTTTTTATAGAGTACAAAAATAAATATTTCACCATATCTTACGTGAGAGTAGATTTCACTTAATTTCTACAAAACAAATCTTTCTTAATTAAGTTATGAGCATTACTATATTTTAAAATGAATATACGTTCTCTAAATTTAATACCAACTAGTGTACACATGCTCCATATAATCCAATATAAAAATAATTAATTTTCAACTGAGAGCTAGTTGTATGACTTCTAGTTATCTCTTATACTTTATGTAAAATAAACAAAATTTATTATTTATTTAATAACATTGTTTATAGGATTATATTTAATTTGTTTTTAAATAATTACTTAAATTATATTAATAAATGAATATAAGTCTGTAATTAAATATATTCAGCAAAGTAAATGTCACCAAAAATAAAGATAACATCTGTAAAAGGTTATATTGCAATATTAGCTTATTAAAAATTACAGCTTATTAGCAATTGAATGGCAATAATAATTGGTTAAATATAAATTAATGAAAATATCATTTTGCCAAGATTTTATCTCGTCAACACGGCGAAAGCGTTCATAATGTTTATGCATAATAACTGTTTAATTCAGCGAATCTTGTTCGTCATTGTATGAAATTAAGTATGTATTTATTCGCGTATGTTTACCTATGTTTTTGTACGCCTCTCTTCTATCCATGTGTGTATGTGTGTAAGTATATATGTAGCATGTATGTATGTATGTGTGTGTCACAAGTTGTGTTTGTGTGCGTAGGTTTCTATTAATTACGATGTCTAATTGGAAGTTGATCGGTCTGTATCGATTGGCTTATCTTTAGCTTGTAACAGGTGCGCTGGAAAAGAAGTTATATTTCTTTTACTTTTTCTATTTAAGTTTTTTGTATCTTCTTCTTCTGTCTTATATTGTGTGACTACCTATGTGTGTGTTATATTTATATATATATATATATATATATATATATATATATATATATATATATATATGTGTGTATATATGTGTGTGGTATGTTGTAGTGTGTATGTATATATGTGTGGTCGTGTGCGTGTGTGTGTGTGTGTTTGTATGCGTGCGTATTATGTGCGTATTATGCATAGTATGTTTGTGTGCGTTGTGTGTGTGTGTGTGTGTGTATGAAAGAGCGAGAGGAGGGGAAAGATTGTTGTATGTATATATTTGTGTGCATATATGTTAATGTCGGTTTGTCAATGTGTAAGTTTAATTTGTTACTATATATAGTATATTTGCTGTTTCTATATCAACATATGTATATACGCTTAAAGTTCATGAATGTATGTAAGGTGCGAGGTTTGTGTCAAGTTTGAATGTATGTGTGAGTAAGGTGTGATTTTATTCGTGTGTGTATTTGTGTGTACGTGTGTGTTTGTGTATGTTGTGTGTGTATTGTGTGCGTATGTGTGAATAATATCTCTTTCACTTGATCTTTTTTATTATTGGTTGGTATGTGGAACGTCTATACGTATATTGTATCACTTTTTTAATGTCTTCATTAGTTTTAGATTAATTAATTTTGCATTAGGGAAACTTTTTTACAAGCTGTCAGATAAAGTCTTATTATTGAGGTTCTTCATATACACTCTTGAATCAACATACAATCAATAATGATTGACAGAATTAAACAAAAAAGACTCATTAGAATTTTTTGGCTTTGATAAATTGTCAGCGTATTAATTTACATATATGGATGATGTGAGTTACAGTTAGTGTAACCGAATATTTCAAAATTCTAATTTTGTTGGCATTTTTTTTTATTAATTTTTTTCAGATGATTATAGCAGTAATTATTTCTATAACCTGAAATGTGAATTATGAATTTGCTTATTATAACTGTAAAATATATTTCAATCGTTTCACCATATCTGATTCCAATTTTCTTTATTAATAAATTATTAAAAACTATTTTTTTTTGAAATCCCAAGATGGTGTAAGTGCACCTTACTGACGACGGCTGCGCCGCCTATGATGACAACGAAATAAAACTAAACTGAGCTATGGGGGACTCCGATTATTCTCCAAATCATGTGGTGAACATTTAATTGTTTGTTAATCTAGCTGTAGCAATTGTCAATAATGAAATGGCGAGTCCGTGCGAACGTATTTTATTGCGAAATATCTTAAAATGCCATCAAACTGTGAAGTATCTCAACAAAACAATAATGTGGTTGCATTCGCGGCCCCATGCAGAGTTTCAAGCCCGTAAACTTATATATAATTAATCGTACCTACATCAACCTTCAACTAACTAACCAACCAACTAATAGAACGGGTTATAATAATAAACTATTTGGTATCGGAGCTACTCCAGAGTCCAGACTAAGCAGGTGTATGCGAACAATTCGGATTATTGAGATTATCAAATTACGCCAGCTATTAGTATTCAACGAAATTTAATATATTCCAGAAATGCACAAATTTTCTGATTTTTAGTTCCGTAAATATAAAATTGCTAAATTCTTTTAATATAAAAACGCGAAGTTTGAAGCCTGTTTGGGTTTTTTTTAATGACAATCAAACTGTGAATTATGTTATAAAAACAAATTTTAAATAATTGAAGATCAAATCTCCTCGAATAGAACTGGAAGTTTCAGCAACCAAAAACCTACCAATCGCTCATTAAAATCATAGTAGTTTAATTTTAGTTACCGAACTTACTAAAAGTTAACTTGCTCCTAACGGCTTACAAGTATGAAGATTAAATTAAAAAGTGAATTTAATTATTATATCTGCACTACTTAAAAAAATCAAAACTGCTGCTTTTCGTTCCTCTTTAGGTGATAGGAATATTACCTATAGGTATATACAAGTACAATTCAAGAAGATATTTGTAGCTGGATTACTTTAATGACTACTTTAATAGATTTGGAACATATTTAGTATTCTCCTAGAAAAATTAAAGACAAAAATATGTAAAGTGAGACAATTTACTTTCATTTAATGGGTGAACCAAAATAATATTTACCAACGTTTTCAAAAAAAAATATGCCAGCAATTAATTTTATCCTTATTGAAACATCGTTTTTAACTAAAATAATTTTCACGCGAAAGAACTAACATGTTTATTTTATTGAATTAGGTAGCACAACTCAAACCAATCCAGTAACCCAACACCAACCAGTCATCTATTCAGTAGGTCCAATAAACACACTTATAAAAAATCCTATCCAAATTTAACTGGTGAGCCTAGTAATTTTATATCACATTCTACTCATGATATTCATTATCATATATCACACGCATAGCACGATTTCATACCTTTATATCATTGATTGTAAACCTGTTCCAAAGAACTACATATGCATGTACTTGTATAAAAACAAAGAAAATTCCAGTTGTAGATATGAGTGCACTAGGAGCCTATTGATAGTTGTTTATGTATGTACACGTATTGATACAATGCTTAATAAAAACGTATTGTGATTGAGATAATATGTTGAAGATAAAAATGAGTGCTCAATTTCGTTAGATTACACCGTGAAATTATATAGGTAAGTAGGTTTAGGTTTTGTTTGAGTATGTATGTATATGTATGGTATAGAAATAGTGATTCGTGATACAGCATAGGTTACAATCTTACAATGCTTAACAATGATGGCAAACTTGACGTTTCACGATTGCACACGCTATAGCTCTTCTTCGTGCTTCTATTGTTGTGTCCCAGACTAGGAATCGAACCTAGGGGTGGTCCGAGTAGGTGGTCGTTTGCCATTTAACTAAATATCACCTTATACCAAACATAATTATAAATTCTATCAACAACTTTTTATTTTTATTTCAAATTCTACAAAAAAAACTATACAATAAATAGAATCCAGTTTGTATACGACCGATATAGATTTCTTCTTACCCTATATCTAGTAAAATCAAATGTTATGGCGTTTTTTCCAAAGAATCTTTTCTGATTATACCTAACCAATTTTAAATAGAATTAAATACGCACTTGTAAAAAGCACCTACATTTTTAAAAAGCACTTACACTTTTTTTGATAATATAAAATTTGGACAACCCTCATTCTACTTCACGGTCAAGATTGTAAATTATATACACTCTTAGAAAAAAAAGTTACCATAACTAAGAATTTGGCTATTTAATTTTCCACTAATAAAAGTCTGTTGCGGCAACAATTTTTTAATAAAACAAGAATATTGTTGCATTACTAAAAATGAGTTGTAAAATTCTTAGTTATGGTAATAATTTTTCTAAAAGTGTATTTCCAAAAAAATATACGAAAAAATAACCATTGGTTTAATATAAGAGATACATTTATAAACGAACGTTACAAAATATTTAAAAATGATGATTGAAATAATCAATCAAATTAAATACGATCCACATTAATATTATATATACTTACAACAATATTAATAGAAACATAATAGTTATTGCACAATTAAAATTAACAATAAGAATCGTTTAGGTATTTAATTATGGCAGGATAATTTGAAAAACGTCATTCTTTTTTTTAGAATGTATCCGCCGATGAGAATTTTTTTTAAATAGAATTGCAATAAAACAATGAAAAAAGCAAAACATAATTCGTACGCAGCCTTTCACCTAACTTTAAAATAACAAAGAGAAAATGTACTCACATCATTTGATATTAAATAGAATTCGTCAATTGTATTTATGAAATTAAAAATGACTTAATTCAAACTTTATTACAATTTTTGCGGATAGCTGAAAGCATTGGTATATTTACTAAAGCTTGTTCAAGCTTTTATTTGTATTAAAAATATAATTCTCCCCGTTCGACGTTCATTATATCAAATACCATACGAGGATTGAATTCAATTTTCCCTTCAAGCATGTAATAAATAATTGAAGGGTATACTATTTATAGAATATCCACATAGTTGAAACAATTATTTTGGGCGTTGTTAGTTCGACCACGACCTTTGACCATCGCAGGTACATATACCTATGTTTATCTTAACAACTATCTGTCCACCTCTTGGTAATTGTTAATTGGAATCTTCGACGTGTTTCAGAAAATTGTTAGCTTTATAATGATGACAATGTTTTTTTAGTATTTACTCTATTCGTGTTCTATGTTATTAATTATTGCTTTATTATAATTATTAAAAATGAAAACCAGTCATGTAAAACTAACATAGATAATTAAAAGTGTAGGGTAGGAAAATACGCTAACAAAAAATCTTGATCTGAATCTTTTTTAAATTAAATATGGCGATCATAATTTGATCATAGTGTAACATATTCTACAATTTTCATTTAAAATATTTTATCGTTGGTTTTGTAGAAAGTTATGGCAAAGAACATTAATTATAAAAATATTTATACCAAATATTTATATTATATTATTATTTATCATGATTATACTTGTAATTTGTATATCTATAAAATAAATATTTACATAAAAAATAAAAATGGTAGCAACGAACTTAAATGGCCAGTTAATTAAACGAGCACCTTTGTGGGATACCTACCTCAAAATCAAGTAGGCAGTGTTTAAGACAAAGGTTAGGTATAGAAAATTCTTATTAATATATAGTTAAAGTGCTGTCTAATCTGTCAAAATATTAATCTATTTCAATGCCAAAAAGTCTAATCTTCGTTAAATACTGACGTTTTGCAAAACAAGGGGTTCCTTATAGGGATTCAAAATTTCCTTTTTGTCCACGAAAAATAATCAACACCTTTTTTGTATACTTCTGTATCAGACAACCACTCCTAATACTGCTTCATTAAGTTATAATAATTAAACTTTTAACTATTAACAACAAGAAAATAATTAACAACGAAAACAATTACAAAAATTAATTGGAGACAGCATAATTTAAATAGTTTTAATTAATTTTTTTGCGACACGCTCTTCAGATCTAATCTTTTGATTACTTGCATCAGATGAGCATTATATTTAGAACAAATAGACTTTTAATAAGATTTCATTAATCGTATTCAGTAATCGAAAAGCAGTTCAATGTTTTTTTTTGCCTTGTTGTTTTTGTTTAGATAGATCTCCAATCGAAACAATGATCGTGTTTTTGTTTTTATTCATCAATAACTGACCTTCAAAATTTGACATTACCGTTACGGAAGAAAAAATTCAAGGCTTAAAAAACTGAAGTTCTCGGTCATGGCTAATTATTAAATCATTATTTAATAATATTTATAAATCGTTTTTGTGTCATTTACATATAAGAAATTTAAGATTCATTTAACTGGATTAGAATAATAAATTATTGTTATAGTTCAAGAGATTAATAAATGATTTATATTGCATTTTTTATGTTATCAAATTACTGTTTGCAGATTTTTTTACTAAAGTTATTTATATAGAATATACTACAGTTACAATTTATTATATTTCTAAGAAAATACATATTCTTTCGGCAATTGAAGATCTGTATTTTTTTATTATTTCCAACAGCAATAAAAACTGTAAGCTGACCTAATTTTTCTGCAAACATATAAATATCATTTCCATGTGGAAAACTTGGCAATCACACATTTACTAACGAAATTCATTATAGCAATTTAATTAACATTTTGACTGTATACTTTTAAATAATTATATTCTTTATATTCTAAATATTCTAATTGATCTATTTGAGTTTGACCTTCATTTATTTTTTAACTGCTAAATCTAAATAAGAAAACATTTTTAAATGAACCATATCCAACCCACACAATATCTGACATGATTAATTTGCAAATTTAAAAACAAGTGTTGGATGCGCCAATGCTTAAAGTTTGCCATCGCAAATTTCTGCATAAATATATTTGTGTTATAATTATTATAGTAATCAATCTAAAATATCAACTATAGTATTATTCAAAACACACAAGCTGAATAAAACAAAAGTCATTTCTTTTAAGATTTATTTTAAAAACTGTTAATTTCATTTATTTTTTTTTGTTACAGCTTTCGGAAACAACTTGAATGTACTTTAGATACATGAAAACCCAAATTATACGTATATATTATTAATATAATCAAAAGTTTTTCAATATGCGTATTATAGCCTGCTTTTTTTGCGGCCCAATATCTCCTGAAGTACAATATATATTTGATTTAAAAGACGAATGGATTCAATTGGGTACTTAGGAAATATATGTGTCAAATTTGGTTGAAATCGGTTCGCTATCTTCATAGGCGAAGAGGCGACAAAATTTGGTCTTACGATATATCGAGCGAGCGAGCGACCAACCTACTAGTAATCAAGGTGATGTGAAATACTTTTCTGTGGAAGAGTATGGTAGATTCGTGAAGAATTTCCTTAAATCCAGTATGAAATAATTTAAACTACCTAGATTTAAGTTAAAACACAACTTTAGTAATTCAATTTAAATCAAGATGATTAATTGAATTTTACAATAATTACACTGAAAGAGTAATTTTCATCGCATTAGGTATGAACTTTTAATTTAATATTGCTATTAGAATCTGTGTAAAAAAACAACGTAATTTTATTTTCGAATATAACACGTTTTTTATTATTATTTACGTGCCCAAGAATTTATAATACGATAATTATAATAATCATACAAATTTATATGACGCGACAGTAATAATTATAATTTTCTAACCAACTTCTTCACCTAAGCACAATGTTTGTCTAGTAATAAATAGTTTATGTAGGACACTACCTATATTTAAGTACACTATTATTACTTTGATAGTGAAGTGTCAACAATGTATACCCAACAATTAAACGTTATATTTATGTTTTTCAGGGTCAGTAATCATACACCGTTGCCACTTCGACCTTATAAGAGAATAGATAAAGCATAACAATGTTTCAGGAAATGCATTATATACGGTAAGTGCCTTACAGCGATTATTATTATTCGATAACATCTAAAAAACAGCGCGTAGATAAAAAGTGAAAATTTTCACACTTTGCTCGTTTCTTTCCATCCACGACGTAACAAGAACCATGCTTGAAGCGATGTTGATTTGTACGTCTATTGTTTTCTTGAAATTAATTACAATTTTTATCGATCTTTAAAATGTTATCGAATGGTGAAATACGATAAATTATGGCAGGTGTATTATGTATGTGTGCGATCTTATATTATGAAAGGTGAAAGTTTAGACGAGTTCATTTGTTAAACCTCGAGGTTATACTTTGCAATAATGTTAAATCGTTTCATTGTTGTTTCATTTTGACTTATTTTAATTTGGATTCAGGCATTTTATTATTTTATTAGCACCGCACGTGTGAAAATTTTCACACCTACATTCACGGCCAGACAAACAAATGAAATATATAATTATATATTTCTTCTCGCATTCCTAAGTACACAATCGTTTTTGTAAATTTCTTTTGATTCTTATCTTCTGTTAAAGCTTGGACAATTTCACAAATTATACGCAGTCATATATATATATATATATATATATATATATATATATATATATATATATATATATATATATATATATATGTATATATATATATATATATATATATATATATATATATATATATATATACATATATATATATATATATATATATATATATATATATATATATATATATATATATATATATATATATATATATATATATATATATATATATATATATATATATATATATATATATATATATATATATATATATATATATATATATATATATATATATATATATATATATATGACTGCGTATAATTTGTGAGATTGTCTAAGCTTTAACAGAAGAAAGTCGCATGGAACATCTCGACAACATATTAGAGAATAGAGACGTAACAGGCTCATGTTTCGTCTCCGAAGCATTACATGTGACTAAATGTGTATTAACTACAAATATGTCTCGCAAAGGTACATATCTGTTTTATAGTTGTATGTGATTAAACGATAAACGAAATAGTATTAACATCTTATTGCGAATCTTTCTATTACAGTGACTATATTTACACTTTTTCAAAATTTATTATTTTATAATGAACAGACTATAGACTACTGCGTAAATATGTAAAATAGAATAGCTACGAGGGAATATTAAATTATCTAGGATAAGTCAGTCAACATGTTGTGTAAAGTAAATGAAAATAGAATTTTATAAAATAAATAAGCTAATGGGTAAACATTGTTGCAAGTGTGTTTGTCAATGAAATTAAAATAATACTGTCAAGTTATATTAAAACGTAATCACTAACGATTTCTTTTAAATTTTAAATATGTTTGTCCATTAACATTTTTTTACAATTCACTTCCTACTTTTCATAATATCTGAGTTACTTTTGAAGAAGGCTCTAGTGGCACCGAAACATTGAGTAGAGTTGCCTTTTACTATAAAAATTACAAAATCTTTTCTCCTATAAATATTGATTCAACTCAAAATAAAATAAAACATTTCCATCTTTATTACAAACTAAAATATATTTGTAATTTATTTTTTACCAAATAACCAAAAATATGAATTTTAAAAATATGCTCCAATTTTGTTTAAAAACTATAAAATATATATTTGTGTTTTGATTAAGAAATAAATAACTCTTCCTCTCTCTGTAGTATTAGTTTTAATTGTGTTAGACTGTATCATTGTCTACGGATTATTAATTTTAATTTGCAATTTCACTGTCGATGAATTGTGTAATATCAGTCATGAATTCAACCACAGGATTGATATTACTGTTGACTATATTATAACGTTATAAGATCTGTACTATTCAATACGATATTGTTTATAAATCTCGAGTGCGGTGCTGGTTCAGTTATGAAATAGTGGGCGTCGAATCTCAGATTTTGAACCCTACGACTTCGAGAGTAAGTACAAGAGTCGTGCTTTATTGTCGTGATCCGAACGTATCTGTATATGTGTTTTCGTTTTCGTTGAATGATATTGCTAACCGAAATATAATCAATTTTGGATTATTAGAAAACCTATAAGTAGATAAAATAAATCTGTAGCGATAATGAACATAAATGTATAGCCAGGCTTTTCCTCCTTAGGTGAACAAATGAAAATTTCTGCAGCTCTAAACATAGATACACCCAATTTATGCACTTTCCAATTAAGTCTTGGATATACTATGAAAAGCAATTATATTTTCTACAATTATTGTTTACAATTTTTTATTTTTTATTACGTGTTTACCGATTTTTGTATTTTTTTGCTTTTTTATTTATCTGCAAAACTAATAATTACTATAAAAATTGCTAAAAATATTAATAACTATGACATATACAATGAGAAATGTCAAAAATATTTTAAGTATATTTTTAGATGTTTGATATTGCATAATAAATAAATAATTAATTACTTAATTTGTTAGCAATATAATAATAATTTAAATATAGCTAGAATGTATAATAGTATTATGTGCCATATCAAATATATATATATTTAATTTTTGAAAATGAAAACAAAAAACTTTTTTGATTACATCTAGTATTCCTGTAAAATTATAATATTTATCAACAAAAATAGTGTGTATGTTACTTCATAAAAGCATGTGCATTTATAATAATTTATAAAATAGTAAAGGCTATTGAGTGATATGCAAAAGAACCTGATTTTTATTTAGCTATTAACTTTGAAAAGTACGTAAAACTTATAGAAGTATTGTGAATATCTGGAATTTAACGATAAAATTTGCTTAGACTTGCTTGCTTGCATCTTGAGCTTAGTCATTATGGACTAAGATATATTTAATATATGTATAATAAAATTTAATTTAGTTTTGCAGAAACGAGAATAATAAAATAATAAATTCTAAACAGTTTTAGTCAGTTTCTGTTCGCTTTAATAATATACATGTCTCATTGTGTCTATGGAAAGAACAGGTTAAATTTGCACTTTACATTTCAAAAGCGGTGTCCTTTTTGTTTACTTTCCATACAATAAAGCGATAATAAAATTAGGGAGTACGTGACAAAATAGTAAAAGCGAAATAATAAAAACGTGGGGTTCACGTAAGTGCTAAAACCGAGGTTGAACACATTTACAGTATGCATACCAATATAGCTTGTATGTACATACATACGAATACACACGAAGATGCATATGAAATGCAAGAATAAAATAAAACAACAATGACCTTTTACATAATAACCGCAAGGAGCGCGATGACACGACCGCATCTAGCACCTGCGCGCCATCTACACTTCCATTCAAGAGACTGGCGTCAACGCATGTGTAGTAGAACGATGTACCATGTAGCGGTTACACCAGACGACCAACCGTTAATTAATAAGTCGGGACTGATCGGGACCAGACCCCAGGCCCTGAAACCACACTGTTGTTCGTTCGACAGTTGCACATATTATACACCAGAACCAGTCGCACAAAAGGGACAATAAAAACATCGAACTTATTGTTCTACTGCGCTAGTTGCAATTTAATGAGCCTTTGTTTTCTATAAAATCGAGTTGGATTTTGTAAAAGAAAAAAATTACACCATAAAACATAGTTTTCGATTGGGTACCATTCAAAGTTTCAGAGTAAATTGAATATGGTATTATTGTAGGCTGTTTCGGCCTCGTTGCGTATCAAATTAAATATAGAACCGACAAGAGATCAAGATCATGTAACCGATACAAATAATGACACATAATCAACAGTCTTAGTTAGTCTTGGCCTCAGTAGTCGTTTTCACAAATTAGATATACGCGCTTAGAAAAAGATGGTTACCATAAATTGTTTCCTCATTTTCCACTCATAAAGACTCTTGTAGCAACTAATTTTATTAGTAAACAATTACTAAACTCTTAGTTACAGTAGATGAAGAACTGATGAAAACGAAGAAGAATAACATTAAATTTATTCGCTTGTGAAACATCATGGAATTTTCGCATGCAATCTTCCTTTCAATAATCTTGAATCCACATTCAGTGAGAGTGCAAGTGTTGATGTAACAACCCACCTATCGGTGCCAGTGATAATTACCCAGATGCGCCACCACTGCCCAGGGCGTTGGTAAAGCCGTCGGCGCCACTCGACCATCACTTGCACGACTGTAATTTCATATTTATCTTTTAACGTGAGAATGCACGTGTAAAAAATGCCACACGTAACTATGCACTCACTCGGCTATATAAAACGTTTCATCCGTGCAAATAATGAACTGGTATTCGTTGCTATTTTAAAAAAGAGCTATCTAAACTCCAGCATCACTTCTTGTTGCATTGGAACGCAGACTAACAATTTTACTCTTTATAAAATACAACAGAATTAATAGAGTTTTATTTTTAAATATTTTAAATATCTCAAATGTGTCTATGAAATTTTAACTAACTGAACTGGTTCAAAAATTATTTGATTATTATTTTAACAAGAAGTCATTACCTTGTAACTAACTGAATTTAGAAGAAACTACATTCACGCATTTGTTTGCATAAAATTAAATAAAAATCGTTGAAAATACCCAATTTCAGATGATGCATAACAAATTGAATTATTTTAAATAATAAACACGTCAATATAGCTGAATTATTCGTATTTTGTAATCTATTAAACACAACGTTAATTATAATTATTGCAAAAAAATATAAATCGTAGAAAATTTATTATAAAAACTAGCGACAGTGTTGTCACGTTTAACACTTCTCATAAAAAACTTGAAAGCGAAATTAATAAAAGAAAATGTACATATTTGTTGTAGATAAAGTGCATACTTTGTTTGTATTCATATTAATACATCATTTACTTCACAAATACTTAAAACATGTATTCATATGAATGTCAATGAATCCAATGAACGACCTTTACATATAAGTACCTATGTATTTTATACTATGTAGCTTATAAAGGGTTAAAAACATATTTAAACCTCAGGCAATGGCTAAGAAAATTATTGTATTCGAAACATCGTGAAATATTGGTGTATGTTGAGTTGAGTGAGACTATCACTGTTATTATTTCGGCAATAAAATGCACGTGATTTAAACATCACAAATGGATTTAATAGCCCAACTGCATCGGTTTGTTTGGGTTTGAATTTCGGAGTAATTTGTCGATTGGCCGGTTATATTTACGGCCAGATTATTCGATAAAAATTATATGCTATTATGTGTAGTTTCAATGTTCGTATTATAGTATAGTCACTTCACAATTATACTATGACATATTGCAATGAGAACCCATAAATGGTTTCATTTTGGTTTTACATAGAAATTGGTTGTTGATGTTGTTTTTAATCCTTGAAATAAGCACTTAATATTTAACAAAAAAAAAAGTCTAATTGATTGTAAATTATAAAAAAAACGTGAAATTTATACGAGAAATAAACACATGACACAAAAACATCATATCTAATAGTGATAGGTACACCTTCTAACATAAGTCTTGTCCCTTTATAGCCACCTAAAGTCTCGCAACCAGCATTGCATGATTTTAATGCAAGTTATTCGGCACGTACAAAATCAGTTAAATTGCGTAGGTGAATCCATATCATTCGCTTATTATGGTAGGGTGGACCACTGCTACCATAATAAGCGAATGCTATGGATTTGTACGTGCTGCATAACTTGCTTTTAAATTATGCAATGCTGGTTGCAAGACTTTAGGTGGCTATAAAAGGACAAGACTTATTGTTCGAAGGTGTACATATGTACATAAAGTTATATATCTGCAATTTGTACTCTAAAAGTATAACGGTATTTGATTGGTTTCAATATTATTCAATATTGTTCAAGATTGTTTTTTTTTTGTAATTAATGCAAATTCTATAAATTGAGTAAACTTACATAAAGTTGATCAATTATTCATTTTAATTACTTTTTTAATTACCTCCCCTCCCCTCCTTATTAAATTATTTGAGTGAATACTTTCACGTAAATGTTTTAAATTTAACTTGGAAAATACATTATTCCTAAATGTA
Organism: Nebria ingens riversi; assembly: GCA_018344505.1. Taxonomy (NCBI): domain Eukaryota; kingdom Metazoa; phylum Arthropoda; class Insecta; order Coleoptera; family Carabidae; genus Nebria; species Nebria ingens. The sequence goes on along the minus strand of JADQWA010000154.1, from coordinate 217,675 downwards.
CCGTTAGCTAGAATCTGAAACATGGTTTTATCTAAATGTATTCAATTTACACTCTTGTTTGAGCATCGAATCTAATAAAATACAAAAAACCAGTAATAATGGTCTAATGTTTTTCTATGTTTTATCTTTAATATAATAACAGAAGATAATGAAATTATGGCTATAACATTTTCAAACCATTAAGCACATAAACATATTTCTAGAAGTTATATTATGCGTGTCATACGCGGGTAAAGGTCGGGTATGGAATACGAAGCATAAAATGAAGACGACTACGGTGGAAATAAGAATATTACCAAAAGGAATTTATGGTGTAAGCGTCCAATACAGGAATAGGTAGGAGTATGAGGAGTGCCACACTATTTATAAATACGTTTCTTTCGGTCCTGGAATTCGAACCCGTCGCCGCATTGACTTCCACTATTGCAGCATTGTGTACTTTTCATAAAAATTATAATATATTATTGCATGATATATAAAATAGTATAACAACTATTTCGTAAAACGTTTTATAAGATGCATTGTCAATCAATAGATTCCATATATGATAAAATCCAAGAACCTTGACATAATCATGATTCCGTACAAAACAATGTCTTGTCTTTGGATATTGTTTATAATAAATATGAATAATAATAAAAATTTCTAAATATAATAGTCCTTTCTTCAATCACGATTCATTGATTGTAGTCAAGTTATGCAACAGCCAGTATTTTGCTCAACAAACGTTACATCTTGGGCTTGTGGATGACTCAGGTTGTTGAAATTCAATTCTCGTCTGCCAATTAGTACGATGATGTCCGGTGGTGCTGATGCTGAATCATCTGGTTGATGCTGATGCCCTTTGAGGCTCGCACACAAAATTCACTTTTGTGTCATTGAATATTCGGCTCTCCCTTTGTTAGAACTTGAAACGCAGGTACTAAAGTTTATATGGCTTCGCTGGATTTCTTTGTCCATTTATTTTCGGTTACCAGCTGGCTCAACTTTATATTTAATTGTTTATATACTTTTGTATTTCTTAATCAATTGAACAGTGCAATTTTTATTACTTTTATGTGTTTAGAAAAAGCGCACACTCGGATTAAACGAATTAAAAACAAAACAAAAACACTTATTATTAAAATATAATACATAAACATACAAATATGGCCACCGATTTAAATTCTTGGCTAATGTCAACTACTTTTTAAGTTCACGTGAAAAGTAGCTTTCGCGCTATAAAATAGCTAAAAAGACCTATCATAGTTTTTTTTTTTCAAAAATCGGCTCTAATAAGATAAATGAATGCAGTTGCTTTTTATTTTTAACTGCCTTCAATAGTTAGTGCTCAATTTTATCGCCAGATCTCTGTATTAGCTTGAATCGCAAATTTTATTATTCTTCGTGAAAAAATTAATTATCAATTATAGATTAATTAGGGTAGAGATGCTCGTGTTTTTAATTCTATTTTATCTAAACAAATTATTTTATAAGAAATATTACAAATAGTTCACATTTGACAAATGTATAAGTGGTCCATTGAAATATTGAGGTTATCTAATATAAAACAAATTATTTTCTAATGTAGCTACACCCATTAAACAAGTATTCAATAATTTATTCAACTTTAATTGTTTTCTCGATGTCTTTATCTCACCTATATGTAAATTCATTCTCAATTATTACTTGAAAGATTTAATAAGAACTACTATTGTTCAGTGTTTTAATAACCCTTTCAGAAAGACCAGTTTTTTGTTCATTATCATATCTCGAGGGGTTCGTTTACTACTTTTTGTAAGATTGGGGTGTTGTTTTAACCTTTTTATTGTGGTCCATAGAAAAAATAATGAGTTTCAGCTCTAAAAGAATACAATTATCACTTCATTCTCTAGATATAGAATAGACATACGTTTCGACAAAAGAATTTATATGTCTTGTAATAGATTTTTTGTATTTTTAAATACTAATTCTGAGTGCTTCTTGAAACAGAATTAAATTTGTATTTCAAAGGAGTACTCATATTTATTTTTCGGAGAAAATGAAGTGATTTCATTAATTAATAAATATAAAGTTTACATTGCTCTAGAAACAACTATAAACATTTAAATTAACCAAAGTCAATAGGAGTTACAGAATGGGGCAAACGGATGTATTCATATATAGAGATTACTATTACGTTTAATAATGATCAGCTATTTTCCAGTATTCATAGAAAAACGTAAATGTAGTTTTACTTAAATACAAACTACAGTAAGAAATATCAACTTACTCATCAATTGTCATTATGGGCATTAATAATAATTTAATCTAAAATTGATTTTTAAATTATATAAAAATAGATGCTGGAATTTTAATTACGATTGACAATTACGACAGTATATATAATGTGACCCATAATTATAATTAAATAATTTCTATGGAACTGATAATTGTATAACCATATATGTTTAAATGATTGTTATATCTTTTCTTATATCTATATAATTTGGTTTCTTCAAAGTAACATTATTGGTTCATCCATAACAAAATTGTCGTTTATAATCTGCACTATGATTTACAACATCTGCAGTGTACTGCACTGGACTTTCTTATACGTATTAGGTATATATTGTTTAGATAGAGAGGTTATTAATATTTACCTACTACGCATAACAAAGTAAAGTGCAAGACACTGCAGATGTTTTAGTCCTCAAATGAATTAAAAATCTAACAAAATATGTATATATAATGTTTTAATATTTTACTAACCGTAAGTATAACTTCCTATACCTACGTAACCATGGCAACATAAATAAGGCATTGAAAAATTTAAATAGTGAGTTTCTTGAAATTGGTAAACTTTTTGAAGACATTTTTTAAACAAAAGTTGTGCATAAAATTAATATATTTCATTTTGAATACTAGTATATTTTCTGTAAGTGTAGCCGTTTCGGAGATATTGCAGAATTTCGAAAAAAATACAAGAGTAAACATGCACTTCTGGTTTGAATATTCTTTTCAAAAATAGGAGGTTTTCTTCCAAGGCATACACATTATACAAGTTTTAAGTTTGATGATTATTGCATTGGCCGTTTTGGCTGTAGAGCGTTTACACACACACACACACATACACACACACACACACACACACACACACACACACACATACACACACAGACACACTCACACAGAAGGAATTCTGAAAATAGTCAGACTCGACTCAGGGAAGATCAAAAGATGTATTTCCGTTAAAATCTCGATTTCTTTCATGATTACAATACTTGTATACATTCATATAAGAAAGTAAAAAAGACACAAACAGGCTACTCGGAATAGCTTGAACTTTGATGTGCGCGAAAACTCTAGTTACCACCACTACACAATATATGTACATGCTAACTATATTCTTGTTTTTTTTTTCTTTTAGCGGAGGTTTGACACTATATATCTATCAATGTCAAGCGCGTTAGTGTTGCAAACTGTTGAAATAACACGCATTTCAAAAAGAAGCCAACAGATGGCTCACCTATAGTTATCCAGAAAATACAATATGAATTACATTATGTAGCCATTTTTGACAGTTTAAAACTGTCTGAATCAATCTTTATAAATTGTACGCGTGCTAAAGTTTAGTATTTATATATATATATATATATATATATATATATATATATATATATATATATATATATATATATATATATATATATATATATATCTATATATATATATATATATATATATATATATATATATATATATATATATATATATATATATATATATATATATATATATATATATATATATATATATATATATATACGTATATATGTATATAGTTCAAGAAATATGACTGATAGCCGTGACGGTCAGAGCTCAGAACAGGGAGAGTTCAGTGTTTAGCTGACCACAAGTACCTGCGTCTGATATCGCCTCTGCCTATAATAACAGGGTAGTACCGCAACCGTAACCAACACTCACCGGTCACCGTAGTGGTGGAACTACCGATGAGGTCTTTAACCTGTAACCGAACCTCTTACCCCGACATTCTCTATGACTGATACCTAACCACGACCCTTATTACGTTAGACATAAAGGCAGGTTGTTCACTGTATTATTGTTATTATTTTCAATAATTCCAGATATGAACTTATGCCGATCACTGTTAAACATTAACATATTTCCTGTTTCTTATTCAATCACTTTAACGATACTCGATTTTATGTTCTTTAGTTTCATTCGCTTACTATACATTTATATAGAAACTTAGCAAAATATTACTTTTTTTTTTTAATCTTTCTAATATTATAAATATTCGAAACACTTTCATAAGCATTTGTAATGGCTATATAGCATAGTGAGCCATTCACAAAGCAGTGAAATATGCGTAGAAACATAATAACTACAGAATAGACATTTATTATCTGTGAACAGCGTATATAATACTTTATAATTTTGGCGAATAACACCCGTATTTATAGCCACTTTCTTAAACCACCATGACTTAAAAAGACATTACAAGCCCTATAGATTAATAATAATAAAAATATCTGTATCAAATTAAATTGTAAAATCAGAAATAACTAATAAAAAATGTTTACACGTAAATAACCACTTTCAAATCAAACTTTCGCTAGAAACAATTGATGACTCCTTTTGTTCTAATCGTAAGTTTATCTTTGACATTATTATTTTAAACTAAACCCACTTTGAAATAATTTTATAAATTTAACTACTTAATTCAAGCGTTAAACAAAACATTTATTTATTAACAATAAAGAATTTAAAATGCACGTCCCAAATAGAGAATTGCCAAATGTATGTTATACTTTCCGTTGAATTTAGTACTGGTAACCCACCGTGCTGCCGCACACTACTAGTTTCCTTGACCTCGGACACCTCATCATCATCAACTATCAACATGTTAGCCCAGACTCGTATGAATATCTAAACAGCGCGGTGCAGGTTCCTCTCTAATTTGCATACCATTCCATATAAATATATAAGCAACATTTTTCCTACCGGTCAATAAAGAATACAATAATCCTCACTTGAATGTCGTACGGTAAAAACACACCTACAATTTTGATAGGTCCTCGACTCAGGTGCAGAGCATCCGGAATATGAAACCACTGTTTTAAGTAACCGCATTAAAATGTCTTAAATTACTCGTGTGAAACAACCTTTTTTTTGCTGTAAACAACTCAGATAAAATTGTGGATCAAATACCTTGTGTCATTGACCACATCCTTCCCCTAAAAATCTTTATTTTATCAAATTCATCTCAAGAACTGCATTATATTACTAAAATCACATCACAATGGTATTCAAAACCCCAAATTAAGTAGACCTAACTCTTTAGAATGATAATTAACGTCAAATACGACACTACTGTCGGCAATCGTTCAGTACTTTCGAATTATAATTAGTAAGTAGCAATTATACTTAAGACTTTTCAAAGTTTTTACTTTCCACTTAGAGTTAAGGTGAATACGCATATTACATATGCACTAGCGAATTACTCGTCTAAAATGGTTTAGCAACTACATTTTGCGCCTAGGCATATGCAACTTCCTTTAATAACAACAAAAATGTTAGTGAATGTACGTTTTACATTTTGTGGAAGTAATTTTCCGTGTTACGATGTATTCCGAGCGTAATTTTATATTTGTGATTTACTCATATTATTAAATGCGCCTAGGCATATGCAACCCGCATTGCCAATAACATAAAAAAACAAGCATGCTCAGAGCTCGCCTGCCTATAGTTTGACATGGGCATGGCGAGTTTCTGAATAAATAAACAATAAATCTATAGCGATCAAAGCAACAATTAAACCAACAATGGTATAGTAATTAATCAAAGATATCTTTATTCATACCTGTTATTATAAAAAATATACGTGGCATCGTCGAGCTGTTGCCTAAACTTTGGCAAGTCGAATTTCTGTATAAATAACTATTATTGCACTATAATTAAAATAATGGAAGTAACAATCAAATCAACAACGATATAGTAATCAATCAAAAATATCAACTGTCATATGCATTAGTTAAAGTATCGCGCAAGCCGGAAAAAAAAACAAAAACAGTTCAATTGTTTTTTTATTGATTTTATTTATTTTCATAATTATTATTTTCTTTATTTTTTACGGCTTTCAGTTATAATTTGAATAAACTTTAAATACATCAAAAAAATTGTAATTTTGCGTAGATTTGTTTGGTATAATTAATATTTTTATAATTGATTTATTTTAAAAAATTATCATGTTCATTATTTTTTACGGCTTTCAGTTATAATCTAAAAAATGTTTAAATACATCAAATAATTTGGAAATTTACGTAGATTTTTTCGGTATAACTAAGTGCTTCTTAAAGTGTAAAATTTTTTTTGCGGGCCCAATATTTCCTGAAGTACGGCTCTGATTGGATTTAATTTACGACCATATGGAATTGGGCTCCTACACAATATGTGTGCCAAATTTGGCTGAGATCGGTTTAGTATCTTCAGAGGAGAAGAGGTGAGGATGGTTGATCTTACGACTAGCGAGCGAGAGACCAACATGTTACCAAGTATTTGAGATATTTACATTTTCGTCATCAGGGCGAAAAATGACGAACTTTTTGTTAAGGAAATTTTTCAATCCGAGAATGTTACAGACTAATTATGCTGACAAACACTTAAGCTCTTCGGTACTACGTACGGCGAGCTAAAAATGGTGAGTTTGTTTGCGCTTTACAATTTGTGGAACTTGCGATGTATTCCAAACGTAGTTTTACGTTTGTTTTTACCACTTATATTAATAAAAGCGCCTAGGCATATGCAAGCCGCGGTGTTAGTGAGTCATGGTTCATCCCTCATATTAATAATAAAATAACGTTTTATAGTTTGACGACACATTCAATCTCGCAATCTTTAAATCAAATTATATTTTGACATTGCATCTAACGTACATTTATTTGATTATTTTTGATATGATGAAGCCGGTAATATAGATAAACAAAAATTTTAAATAAATATGTATGTATATATATATATATATATATATATATATATATATATATATATATATATATATATATATATGTATATTATAAAGTTACGTATTAATTGCAAAGTAGATTTTTTTCTTGTTGTGAATTTCACTTTAGGAGTCACGAATTTGTTTTAAATTTGAAATGGATGTATCCAAGGAATTTTTTTAAGAATCAAACTTTCAATTTATATTTAACTCTCTATGAGACGTAGATACGCAACTGTTCGTCTTACATTAAAATATAATTGCGTTAGTTTAAATAAGATATCGATAGCCGAATATGGAATCAAGATTTGTTATGGTTTAAAGTATTGTATGACATGCTGGTTTTGTTCAAACAATCTTTAAAATATGATCTATTTTGATTTGAGACACGTTCGGCATAGAATGACACATTGAATATATTGTTAATAAAACTATATGTGACATTCTTCATAACACTTACTTTCAAAGGATTATTATAAAAACTGTCTGTTCAAGGGCAAGTATTAAACAAAGAATTATGTTTAATAATTAATTATTTTTGATACGTTAATAATTTATTATAAATTAAATGCTGTTGTTCTGTAAATAAACAATACTCCGCTCATATAAAAGAGTTTTTAATTACACAATGTACACTCAAATTAAATTTCTGTTATATATGTATAGTATATTGAGTGTCATAAAAATTATGTTTAAATAAAATAATGTCATCCAGTTGCTTTTCAAACTTAATAAATTATAATTCACAATAATCGGTTAGAGAGCAAACATAGTTTCATGTTTGTAAACTACAAATGAATTGCTATATTTAAAACATAGTTTTGAGTATAAAAAGGGTTTTTTTTCAGGAATGCAGTCAATTGGTAAAAATTATTTTATTAATAAAGTCGACGTTTCCTCAGGAGGAAGACAACTGTGTTTGTCGAAATGTCGAGTTTATTAATAACATAATTTTTACCAATTGACTGCATTCCTGAAAAACCCCATTTTATTCTTCAAACCAGTCGAAAAAAAATTATATCATAGTTTGGAGTGTTGAAATTAAACATTTGGACAAACACCACCGTCAGTTGATCTTTCCACTTCAGTAAAATCAATATATTCTTGTTTTAAAAGTAATTAGTATCGTTTTAAATAGTGTTTTTATAATAAAATAACAAATATCAGTCATAATTTCTCTAGTTGTATTTCTCTCATTAATGTGCTTACCGTACTGTCTAATTCTCCTACTGTTCAATCATTTCAGTTATACTGAACAGCGAGTGAAAATATGTTGAATTTTAATTTGGTCACATAGTTTTAACTAGAGATAGTTTGGTTTGAAGATAAATGAATCACCACTTTCTTTCACTGAATAAGCATTAGGTATCACTTTAATCATTATAACCAATACTATTTTCAAATTATATCAAATAGTTGATTATTTTTTTACAATATTTATAATTCTATTATTCCTCCACTTAACATTAACTTCAATCTTAACGTCATGACTAAAATATGTATACTAACATTAATATAGGATGAGCCATCTGTTGGTTTCTTTTCAAAGTGCGTGCTACTTCGACAGTTTGAAACACGGATGCGCTTGGCATTGATAGATATGTCAAACCTTTACTGTAAGAGGGTTTGATACTACATATCAATCAATGTCAAGCGCGTCAGTGTTGCAAACTGTCAAGATAACACGCACTTCGAAAATAAAACCAACAGGTGACCCATCCCATAGATTAACTTCTATGTATCTTTAAATTTTGATAATTTATTGATAACAGTTATATATAAAAATTCTAAAAAGGCGTAAAAGAGCTTTATGTAATTCTATTTATTCGTAATTATAGCCTAAAATCACATGCGATTTTGTAACACAAAAATACTCTTACATCAATATATCGTTTAAAATATTTTTTATTTAGTAGGTATATCATTTGTTTTCTCTTTTTGAAAAATTCGCTTTTCATTTCAGAAGTAGAGTACACTATTGGGAAATTTTATTTTGCTAATAAACACGCTGGTATTCTCGCGTGTGTTCGGTATCTTTTGTATGACTCGATATGGATCATGGATCAACGAGTTATGTTGAAAATATAACTGTGGCGCCAATTTTAATTATACCTTTTGATAATTATACTTTTATATTATATTTTTTGCGCATACTAATAATAAAGAACCACTACTCTTGTTATTTTTTTTTGTTTTTGTTATTAGCAAACCATAATTAATATTGAAATATAATACAATGAAAAAACTTTTTATAGTCTAATTCAATTGCTATGCGATTTGTTCCATTAGTTTTTTGCAAGGCTCCGTGGGCAAAATGAAAATTATAGATAATAATCGAAAAAAGTAGGGTTATTCTTTTCATGTCTAGATAATAAAAAATCTAGTTTTTTGTCAATTGATCAAGGTTATTGATTGATTCTACGAAAATACAGCATACCATTTTATTTTTTATGATTGTTGTTTAATGATGGCAAGCTACTTATAAATGAAATATTGGCATTTAATTATATATATATATATATATATATATATATATATATATATATATATATATATATATACATATATTATATATATATATATATATATATATATATATATATATATATATATACATATATATATATATATATATATATATATATATATATATATATATATATATATATATATATATATTCTAATATTAAAATAGGATTTCTGACGTTATATATACAAAGTCAATGCTTCCAATTAACCGTACAGCAGATGAACAATGTATGAATGTATGTACAAACATATATTTTTATTATTATTTAAATCACAAATGAAGTAATTTTTAAAGTAAACCAACTCAAACTAGCATTTTTATTAATTATTCTGAAACAGTAAATGTTATTTTATAGATTGTATATACATGTGACGGGCTCATCAAATTGACATAATATGTTTTAGCCAAATAAGCCGAGCGATAATATAAAAGGTGTTATTCATTTAGTTATGGTAACATATTTAGTACCACTGGTATATAAAAAATAATATATGTTCCTACTGTGATATGTACCTGTGTAATATATGTTAATCAAGAACTACTTATATCAATACTTGGAAAAGCTTAAAATTTCTATATGGTCCACAAGAAAACCTCATATTATTGAAAAGATGCATGTTTATTCTAGGCATTTTTGTCATTTCTACAATATCTCTGAAACAGCTGTACTTTCAGTAAAAATAATTAAAATTAAATTAAAAGATATTAGTAGCAAATAAGTTTTTTCAAAAAGTGTACCAATTATAAGATTACTACTGAATTTCTTATTTATGTTGCCATAGTTCCGTAGGTATATGAAAAAAAAAACTAGAAAAGGCAAATGACAGATCAAAACACAAAACAATGTGCGCCAACATATAATAATAAAGTAACCCCATTCTCTACTTGCAATGTCCTAATCTTGACACACACAAAAAACAAGGGATAATGACGTCATTCTCCCTGGGCGCGAATACTTTTAAAAATTCATATCTCCGAAACTACAGGCTAAAAAAATATGTTGATGCTAGAATTTTAAAGACTTGCATAAAAAATTCTAAACGATACGTGCATCTTCCCAATTGGAGATTTGATATTGATTGTCAAGAATTGATTGCGTGAGAAAGTGATTACCAGGTTAGTAACATATTTAAAATATTGTTATGTTGACGAATTTCATTTATTTGAAAACTAACAAATTTCTGGTCAAATAATTTCTAATGAATAATTATATATCCTTGAATTTGTCAAAATTTATATTTTGGTATCCTTCTTAGCTAAATATATATACCTACTACGTGCGGGATAATGCAGATAATTTTATTTATTAAATATCAAAATAATGATGTTTGCTACTATTGGGAATCATTCTGATTCATCTGAATCCGAACATTAAACGATATTCATATTATAAACGCGTTTAAAATTGGTTGAATATATTCACATGAAAAATCACAACACTGTTCGAGTACTTTCCGTATCATTATGTCATGTGAAACATTTCTTAGCGCATCTTTTCAAAGCAGATCTCTTATTCTCGTAGTCAAACTACAATATATCATTCCGTTTCTCTTAAGTGTCATGACGCCATAAAAATATCCATAAAAAACATAAAGCGACCAAAATTCAATATGGTAAATGATATTTCAGAAGATAGCCTAAAGAGAAACCAATTTGTTTCGGCACCAATGATGATCGCAATATATTTTCGGTCGATGCAATACCATTTCGTTGGCAATATAAAGGGTGGCACACATAGCAATTAGTTACTCGCCGTATGGCTAGAAGCCAAACGATCATTTCTTCTGTCATTGGCAGTTTTGTTATGTCTACTACAGCCATAGGTAATGAAAATGCGTTGAAAAACAGCAGCGTATAATCTTTCGAGCTTCAAACGCTTAATGAATTTCATTATCTTTGGAATGAAATTTGATTCTTCTACTCTAACATTCAACATTTCTGATAAAAGCTAAAATATTTTAAATGTCTGTTGATGTTCTTCAGATTTACAAATTGTAAACAGTGGAAGATTCTTGAAGTATACTTTCAATAAAATGTCGAAGTTATAAAAAAATGTATGAAATATAAAATGAAAAGTGGAGACAAAAAAGGTCAAAAGGCTAAAATCTAAAAATATCCAAAAGCTATTAGTCTAAAGTTGTTAAGTAAAAAAAATTTGCGAATGAATATCAATATCAAATATAAAATGAAAAGTGGAAACAAAAAAGGTCAAAATCTAAAAATATCCAAAATCTATAAGAAAGCAATAAATATAAAAAATCTAAAGTAAAAAAAAATTGCGAATAAATATCAAATGTCTATTTATGCTTAAATTTTAAATAAAGCGTAAAACACTGAAAACAAGCATATTTCTTTCCAATAACAAAAGCCCATACACAGGTGGTATATGTTACAATATAAAGACATTTCTACATATTGGGCTTTGATGTTATAAGGAGCCTCCAAGACAAGAGTATAAAATGCACCTAAAAAGTAAATATCTTAATAATTAAATGTTTTTAAAAAGTTTAAGATTTGTTCGTTATTGCTCAATTTATAATGAATTTGAATGATGCGAAAGAAGTTTGTTAGGATAGAGTTGAATGGCGAAAGATTGTCAAGATGTGCATTAAGGTTTTCTGCCACCCCATATGATGGGAATAGGCATGTTATTATGTATGTATAAATTTGCTACAATTTATAAAAGATGAACTGTTCGATCGAAAAATAGATTTCAAGACAAACGAGCAGATCTAATGTCTAAAGAACTTAAGGTTTATAAGAAAATGAATAGTCTAAAAAAGTGGAAAAGAAAGAAAACGAAAGTCTAATATGAAAAAATATTAAATTTAACAAAAGTCTATGAAAGTGAAAAATCTAAAAAGATCCAAAGTTGACTGTTTAAAAATCATAACAATGACGAATGACTTTTTTTTACCAGGCATACAGGTTTTATATGAAGAAGTCATAAGTACTTATAGTCAAACCTGACATATTAAATGAATTTAGTCTTGATGAGTATTTATTATTTTAAAAGAAAATGTATGTAGGTACTTCTAAACTATTACTTCTTCAACATATAAGAATAAGTGTTTTGAATTTACTTTAATATTTCTAGTTTTGAAAAACAACTTTTTTTTTGTATATATATGTATATATATATATATATATATATATATATATATATATATATATATATATATATATATATATATATATATATATATATATATATATATATATATATATATATATATATATATATATATATATATATATATATATATATATATATATATATATATATATATATATATATATATCCTCTACACCATCCCAAATATTGAGCCGTTGTTCATGATACTTGATTGTGAACTTTTGAACAATCCATAAGGATGCATCATAAGTTAAAGTTAGCACTAGCAAAAATGAATTTAGTAGAAGTGTAATCGCAGGTTATGTTCTTATTAAATGTGTGTTGTATAGCACTCTTATTTCGGCCTACGCACTTTTCTTCTACATCAAGCAATGTAGAAACCAGTCTTGTGCCGACTCGGCCCGGCCCGGCCGTGTATCAGTTTGTTTGTATGTATGCATAAACTTCACGATGTGAGCAGAGCACCCGACGAGCAGTTTCTAAAATAAGAACAAAATATGCATTCCTCTATAACACACACACACACACACACACTTACAAACAGGCACACACTGTGTCTTTTCCCGGAAGGTAATTTTCGATTGCGAAAAAGTTCATCAGGATCGCTTGTAAATTGCCTGGCGCCTAGATCCGTTAAAACCTGTAACTTCTGCTAGTCTGCATATAGGTATATATATATACATATATAATTATACATAAAGATGTTGTCTCTCGCCTTGCAATGCATATTATTAAGACAATCTTCGTGTTGTTGATTCAATTTTACCGTTTAATCATTCTAATAAGCTTCTTCAATTAATATAGCAACGTTGCTAAAACTGCAAATTGATTCCTAAACGCCTCAGTAAATTTATTCAATTTGCACATTTTTAATTTCTATATCACAACATATTTCTCTAATATATAAGCATTTTCTATAAATTGTATACATGAGATGCCAAGCACACACATGAGACATAATTTACACTGAAATGTGCAAAAAAATGCGCAGTGCTCTTAAATACATAAAATAACACCGTCAGTGGATAACGCTACAGATACAGATAAATAGTAGTAACTAGCATTACCGATGATGGCAGCACTCCAACTAGCAAAAATTTTACGCATCACGCGTCAAGCTGCCTTTTTACATAAAAATGATGTTTAATATATTCTATCAGGGATACAGAAAAACATAATCGATAAAATAGACAGTTGCTATTTACATTTTACTTATACGTAATAATAAATAAGTATTGTAATCATGATCTCAAGTTTTTAACGGAAATAAAACTTTTGTCCTTCCCGGAATCGAGTCAGTTGAATGACGTTTGTGTGTTGTGTGTGAACGCTCCACAGCATAAACTGTTGAAGGTAAATTATGAAACTTTAAACTTAAGATTTGTATATGGCTCGCAAGAAAATCACTTATTTGTTAAAAAAAATATTCAAACCGGAAGTGCATGTTTACTCTAGTAATTTAATTGCGGTTTCTGCAATATCTCCGGCTGCCCTTACAGTAAGAATACAATTAAAATGAATAATATCAATATTTCACACTAGTTTTTTATTTATGTTGCCTTAGTTACATAGGTATGGGAAATTATATTTAATAAATTGAATCAATTATGCGTGCCAATTGTGTAACAGGAAAATAAAATAGACTAAACTAATTTTAGAGTTTGTGTTATATTTAAAAAATTGTAGAATATATTCTCTAATTTATTTGAAAACTAACAAATTTTTAGTCAAAATAATTGCTAAGATATAATGTATAATTATATTTCCTTTAATTTAACAAATACGTATAAGTCCAGTGCAAGACACTGTAGATTAACGCGATTAACGATTAACCCATAATTCTAACTATTTTGTTTAAGTACTAATAATACTATTAACCTAAATAAAGATTAGGTTATTTAAGAGCTATAGGTGCTTGAACCATTTTCCTTAAACGCAGTTAAAGAACAATTATTTATGAATTGAAATAAATAACTATGATTTTACTCCTCAGTAAATCATAAATTTAATTTTACTATTGCGTGTATCTATTTTATTTTGTAATTATATACCGGTATTACCGGTTCAAAAATAGATTTATATCTAAATATACCTACAGTTTTCAATCAGAGGGAACAATAAATTGATAAATTAAACATTTTAATTGTTTATTTAAAACGGTTCTTTATACATTTTTTAAATTCTTTAATAAAAACTTATGAATTAAAATGTGTTACAATTGTTTGACATAGAAATAGAACTACACGAAAAGGCAAAGAATAGCAATTAACAAAGATATTTTTTGAGTATTTTTTAAAAGTTTTTCTCATTCGGTTTCGTTTCAATATGATATAAAGTAAGACTTTTTGTGAGTCAAAATAAATATTGTAGAAATTAACTTTCTTACTTCTTTTTTATATATTTTAATGTCTAGATTATTTAAAATAATACATAATTATACCAAATATACTCAAAAAGTATTTTAAACAAATTAAGCGTTATTATAACGCATCCATTTCCAAAAAATATATATTGAATATACAATTTATATTCATTAAATCTGTAAATATCCATAAAACACATCGTTGCAGTATACAACATGGTATATACATAAATAGAGAAAATAAATTATTGAGACAAACTCTATTTTTGACTGATCATAAATACGAATAATTATTTATACAACTAAATATTTATGATAATATTTGTTCATTTCATGTACTACTTCCAAAAAAATAATAATGAATATTTATAAACAACAAACTAAAAGCGCTACTATATTTACAGCGAAATTTATTAACAATTCAAATATTGGCATAATAAACGAAGCGCAGGTGTGAAATTTATTTGTTTTTAGTGAGTTCACATATCCCACAGCAATGAAAACAAATAGATGAATGGCAGGTTCATAAATTTGGTTAAATATAACACGGCGCTAAATAATTCATTGACTTACTCACCAGATTTGCCAACACGTGAACTTCCAAGCACAACCACTCGTATTCGATTTATGTTGGTCATGTCTGCAAGAGTAGCGATACCGGCAACTCGATCAGCTGTTTCCGAACCGAACACTGCAGTAACGGTTGCGAGATTTCACCTTAGTTCAGTCAACTAAAATTAATATTCTACATTGCACACTTCACAAAACACTCAATCAATAAAATATCCAATTTTTTATTGAATTATTTTATAAACAAAAACACTCAATGTTAAAAATAATTCCCGCTCAATTTTCGTATAGGTAATTAAAGTTCACAAATTTAGTACAATGGTTAAATAAATATTATAGGTATTATTTATTATAATGGTAACAATTTGATAATTGTTGTAAATGTGGTGACTCCGCAAGTTAAGATAGTAAATCGAATTTATGATTTTCGTATTATCATTGTTGTAAGATTGAATCGGTTGTGCGCAAGTTGTTAATACATCCGCGACTTTCGAACAGCGACTGACGGCGAACGAAGTTTTAACCTCCTAACTCGACTCCAGTATCAGACCGGCGTCTTGTAACAACCAATCAGCGCGACCTGCCTGCTTACAGCTATTTTTTATATTATTTATCTATTTTGCAATTCTGCTCCCAGATTACTGTACTGCATTTTTCAATAAACATTTCCAACTATTACATATCGGGCAGGCATACAATTACTTGCGCCGAAATTCTTCTATTAACAATATTTCAAAAACAGATTATATTATAATAAACAACATCGACTTTCTTATTTCAAATAAGATGATCGTCTAACTTTTTTAACTAATAAGCTAACGTTGCACTAGTGCCATATATATATTTCATATACCAAACATATTTCAAGATTTATAAAACTAAAGTTTAATAACTAGGCATTTAAAAAATAATTCAAACTTAAAAGCAGTTGCTACCAATTCGCGTTAGAGTACGTAGGGAAATATAACTAATCTGAAGATCTCAGCGTACTGTAAGAATTTATAACAGTAATATACTTATTTGATGAAATATATACTTTTTTGATAAATATAAAAATAAAATGTCTAATTTATATACTTGAAAAGTTCTTAAGATACGAAACGACATTTCAGACGTGTTTTATTAACGCGGTATTATAAATATTAATTAATTATTACAGCCTCTGGTTTTATTTTATAGAAACTTTATATGCATTAAAAATGTTTATACTACTTTTTAGCTCGCCGTTCGTAATATAGAAGAGCTTAAGTGTTCGTCTGCATATTTTATCTGTAACATTCTCGGATTCAAAAAATTCTTTCACAGAAATCCATATCACATCTCCCTGATTCCGAAAATGTAAATATGTCATATACTTGGTAACAAGTGGGTCGCTCGCTCGTTGCTCGTAAGACCAAATTTTGTAGCCTCTTCTCCTCTGAAGCTACCAAACCGAGTTCAACCAAATTTGGCACACATATTGTGCAGGTGCCCGATTGAATCCACTCGCATTTTAAATCTAATCAGAGCAATACTTCAGACGATATTGGGCCCCCAATAAAAACCAGCCCTAAAAAGTATTTTAAATTTAATACTTCCAAAAAAATGTGTGCAAAATTACAATTTTTTAGATATATCTAAAGTTTATTCAGGTTATAACTGCGTAAAACAATAATGAAATTAATTATTTTTAAAATAAATTAAAAACAATTGAACTGTTTTTTTTTTGCTTCTGCGATGTTTTGATTAATATATATGACAGTTGATATCTTTGATTGATGATTATATCACTGTTGGTTTGATTGTTAGTACTTTGATCATTTTAACTATATTTTAATAATATTGTTTATTTTAACAGTTAAATTTTAAATATTGGTGCAGCAAATGTTTATTTTTATGTTAATATTTTCAATAATATTAATAATATGAAGAAAAACTTTTTTGAAACCATATATGAGTTATGCTACATCTTGTTCCAGTAATAGTTAAATTAATTTAGCAATGATTTTCGTAAGCCATTTTAACTAGTTTACCGGCTCAAATGAACTAAGAGTCTCTTTGCACGCTCTACTCATTGTAGGGTTGCATAATCATATTTATAGTTATTATAATTAATAAAGACCAAGCTTTAGTAACCTTTAGGGAACCGCGCCAAATTTTGATCTCACAACCGGGCGATCAACAGGCATACAGTGTTTCACTTGAAAAATAAAACTCTCAAATTTATTAATATATATATTTATTTATATATAATAATAAATAATAATTCATTAATTATGTATTAAAGTTAATTTCAACGAGGTATTAACAAAATATAAAAGAGATAATAATAATTTTTTTTAACAAAAACTAATCCTTGAAGGGTTCAACCTCAAAGATCTAGTCCTGAGTACGGTCTTAATATATTGTATAATTGATGAAAGAGTTGTCCTTGCTTATCTCAATACCCTTTTTATCTATTTAGTTAAATATCAATTTCCGCATTCAGCCTCTTATTTCGCTTTATTTACATTTTTGTAATCAGGTAGAAGCGAATTAATATCTCTATTTCAAATAAGTGTAATATATTTAAATTGTAACATATACTATCAAGCAAACAGGTTATTTGAACTGCATGAAGAAAACTTTAAAATAGCCAAATTAGTTTATTTTCTTGTATATTAATTTGTTATTTTAAATTGTTAAAAAAGGCATAATATGTAAATACAAAAACCATATGTAATGCGGTTAGGCTGTTAGGTATTAGAGGCTATTATAAGTGTAATTGATAAAATAGCTAACCGAATATATCCATTATAAAACCATGTGTATGAATATGAAATAGTAATCATCATAAACCTTTTTAAAATTCGAGCAAATAAAATAGAAATAACAAAAATCTAAGTTGTAAATAAATTTTATCTATTTGGCAATAAAAATCAAATCAGTGGGAATACTATGAATTGTAGAAACATATTTTATTGAATGAATAATGAAATTAGGTAACTACTGAGAATGGTTTAAAGTAGGATTTGATAAACCATAAGTAATTTTGTTTATAAAAAAATCTAAAATTTCGTAAAGTTTTTTGAAAGTATCGACCACTTTTTACATCACGGTTCCCTACATCTAGCAATGAACGCGAGAACTGTTACTGTGTGCTAAGTGCTAATTTGTCCGTATTTTGTGGTGGAGCGCTGCCGTTGGTAATCGGAGTCTTCTTCTGTCAGTAAAAAGTTAGAAAATAGTAGTTAATAATTTTGAAATATGTTGATATCGCGAGGTTTAGCCCTAAGCAAGGTTATTCAAGCTGCTAATAGAGTTAAGAATGTCCGCAACATGAGTGGCCATACGTATGTATAAA
Organism: Nebria ingens riversi; assembly: GCA_018344505.1. NCBI lineage: Eukaryota > Metazoa > Arthropoda > Insecta > Coleoptera > Carabidae > Nebria > Nebria ingens. Next base: position 198,770 of record JADQWA010000154.1, on the reverse strand, counting down.
CTTTATATTTATTGTTAGGTTATGTTTATTACGTAATGTAATTTTTTAATATTTTTATTTCAGATTTGTTTATCGTGTAGGTGCTCCTCCTCATCCCAAATATATTTTATACATTGGAGAAGCTGTCAATGCTCTAATGTGGTGGTGGGTAATATGGCATATTTGGCATGAGCCTGGCCACATTTTTGTAAGTTTATTAATGACAATTTGAAATATTATTTTTAATAATTTTTTGCTTGATTATTGTATCGATCATATCAATAGTTCTGTGACTATCGATATATCAACATTAACAAATTGTTGAATCTAGACTAGTGCTGGAAACCGGTTCCGGATAATTTTGGATCCGTTTCCAAATGTTTTAGGATAACCGGATTTCATAACAATCGGGTATCCGGAGAGTAATATCCGGATCTTAAATCCCAGGCCAAGAACCGAATCCATGATTTGAAGCCATAAATCGATTCCAGGAATCGAATCTGTGATCCGGATCCCAGAATCGAGTCCAAGGTCCGAAGCCAAGTATCGGTTCTAAAAACTGAATCTAAGATCCGGATCCCAGAACCGAATCAAAGATCGAAAGTTAAAAATCGGTTCCAAGATTCGAATACATTCCAGGAGCCGGCTCCCACAATCGAGTTCAAGAACTGGATCTAAGAGCCGAAGCTAAAAAATCGGAACCAAGATTCTAAACTTAGAGCCAAGTATCCTATGCAAGATACATTGTATCAAAATACTTAAGGTATACAAAATTAGATATTAGCTGAGAAAGGTGACAAGCTAACATTCCTAGAAGCATTAGTGATAAATAAAGCCATAACCCGAAAGAAACCCATGAGCCACTAATAAGAAATAATCTCATATCCTAATAAAATATTACTGTAAGAAGAACAATTCCGTTCTTATACCTGCCATAATCCATCTCCAATAGATGCTTTGGTACAGTACACTTGTCTTAAACACAATTGAATGGTGTTTGATACATGAAAGATATAGACAGAAGGAGTTATGATTAACTCAAACGAGATATAACGGAATTTAACTTAAGATACGAAAACGATACAAAACATTAATGTGCAGTCACAGTGGTGCGGTACTCTCAGTTCGATGCGCGGTACAAACGACACGGTAGATGTCGAAAATAAATATCATTTGCCTAAAACACGATAAACTATACTTACATTTCGAAACGATAAGAGTTTTTGACCGTGCGGCGAGCGAGTCCAAGATCCGGATCTCAAAAATGTGTCCAAGATTCGGGTTTCAGCACCCGCGGATCCGGAACCGAGTCCGAGCGAATTATTTTTCGGATCTTGACAGCACTAATCTAGACGATTTTTTTTTGTATGTTTCCTTCTGTTGATCTATCATATATCGATTAATTATAACGATACATTAATATAAAATAAATATTGATGTCGCAATTTAAATTAACCTCATCTCACCTAACAGGATGTTATTTTATGGAATAACTAAATTTTTAAATGATTTTTCTTACATTTGTACATTGTACAAACTTAATAATATTTATTATAAACGTTTGTTAAAAAATATATTTTTAATAGGGTGAATTTGATTATCCTGATGCTTCAAAATGGACTAATGAAGAACTAGGAATTCCCGTCGAGTAATTAGTGAAATCGATTAAATCTTTTTTGTAGTAGATAAACATTGTTGTACAAATAAAACTATTTAAGTTGCGCAAAATATGTATGTTTTATTTTATAAATAACATAGTATAAAGTGAAAACAGTTTTAACAAATCAGAGTGCAGAAACGCCATATGCCATATTCAAGAACATCAAATATTAAAATTATTATTACAAATTTGCAAGTTTCATCGAAATAGTTTTTATTTCATATTCCTTGAGTGAATTTTCTCCGCTAAATTACAAATAAAAATTAATATTTATTAATTTATAATTAATTTTTCGTTAAATTTAAACTTACAATTCACGACCAAGTCCGAACATTTTAAAGCCGCCAAATGGAGCATGTGATACGACAGCGTCATAACAGTTTATCCTGTAAATTAACAATATTTGATTGATTCCAATATGAAAATTATTGTTACTCTTCTACGATACCCACTTGACTTACAGTAAAATAGTTATAATTAAAGTTAAATGTATTAATATTTTGAACAACTTTTGTTTGAAACATTTTCTTAAGAAGCGTATCAGTTACAATATAATTGCTATTCTTTATCTTATTTATATTGTCATAGTTACGTAGGTATAGCAAATAAAATAAAATAAATCGCGTCAACTATGGAAGTCAATTGTTTACAAAACACTAAAATAGACTCAGATATTTTCATATTTAATATCCATCGTTACAAATAGATTTATTGAAACAAAAGTAAACACACAAACAAATATTCCAATTGTGAATTTGCTTGTATTTGAAATTTGAGGACTTCAAATAAAGTGTATTATAAAGAAAACGGTAATATATTGACGAGATATTCTTTATACACCAATATTTTTAATTATTACAGTTTTAGGAATATCAAAGACAGAAATTTAGTTTTCGCTTTGAAGTGGAAGGTATTTTTAATTTAAATAAAAATATATATAGTTTGAACCAGGAACTGTTAAAATAAACGGTAGGTAAGCATATTTAAATTATTATTATTTTCGAATTCGATTTTTAGAAAAAATACATAAGTGTAAATACCGCGTTCATTTGTTTTAATAGATACAAATATTTCTTCAAATTAGTTAATTTGATTCAAATTTGTATTCGTTAGATATCGTTTTCTATTCTAGGATAAGTTTTTAATTCTGTCAAGTATTTATTTTCATTTATATTATACCTATTATTATAGTTTAAATAGATTGTTATTTTGTATCGATAAATAATATTAGGCTAGAATGGGGAAAAGAAATTATATAGCGCTAACAAAAACATCGGCCATGTATGCCCTAAACTTTTTTATACGTAGACAGTATATTTTGTATATTAGAAATGATTATGGCCCTACGTAGAGGTTAGATGATAATAATAACTTTATTATAACCATTGAGTATAAACAAAATATACCTACTACCGTTGATTGAATAATTATTATTATTATTTAATCAACGCTACTACCTATAAGAATGTGCAGTGCAATGAAATTATGGTTACAATTATAATTTTGTATCAAGCAACAGGTTATTTGAACTGCATATAGAAAACTTATTTTTAAAATAGCCAAATTAGTTAATTTGATAAAAAAAATAAAATAGGTAAATACAAAAGCTATATGTAATACGGTTAGGCTGTTAGGTATTCAAGGCTATTGTGGGTTTAATTGATAAATAGCTAACCGAATATATCCATTATAAAACCATGTTTATGAATAGTAATCAACATAATGCTCCTTTAAATTCGAGAAAATAAAATAGAAATAACAAAAATCTAACTTGTAAATAAATTTTATATTCTTAGCAAAAAAATCAATTCTCCTCATTGCTATACTATGAATTGTAGAAATAAATTTAATTAAATAAGGTAACTACTGAGAATGATTTAAAATAGGATTGGATAAACCATGAGTAATTTAGTTTGTAAAAAAAATCTAAAATTTCGTCAAGTATTTTGAAAGTATCGACCACTTTTTACATCATGGTTCCCTACATCTAGCAATGAACGCGTGAACTGTTACTGTATGCTAAGTGCTAGTTCGTCCGTATATTGTAGTGGCGCGCTGCAGTTATTAATCGGATTCTTGTTGGAAAATAGTAGTTAATAATTTTGAAATATGTTGATATCGCGGGGCTTAGCCCTAAGCAGGGTTATTCAAGCTGCTAATAGAGTTAAGAATGTCCGTAACATGAGTGGCCATACGTATGTATAAACTTTATATCTATTGTTAGGTTATGTTTATTACATAATGTAATTTTTTTTAATTTATTTCAGTTTTGTTTATCGTGTAGGTGCTCCTCCTCATTCCAAAAAAACTTTATATCTTACAGAAATTGCCGGTGGTATAATGTGGTGGTGGATTTTATGGCATTGTTGGCATGAACCTGGCCACATTTTTGTAAGTTTATTAATGACAATTTGAAGTTTTATTTTTAATAATTATTTGCTTGATTATTGTATCGATCATATCAATAGTTCTATGGTTATCGATATATCAACATTAACAAATTGTTTAATCTAGGATCTAGACGATTTTATGTATGTATCGCTACGTTGATCTATCATGTATCGATTAATTATAACGATACATTAATATAAAAGTTATAAAATAAATATTGATGTAGCAATTTAAATTAACCTCGCAACAGGATATTATTTTATTGAATAACTAAATATTCAAATGATTTTTTTTATATTTGTACATTGTACAAACTTAATCATATTTATTATAAACGTTTGTTAAATAATATATTTTGAATAGGGTGAATTTGATTACCCTGATGCATCAAAATGGACTAATGAAGAACTAGGAATTCCCGTCGAGTAATTAGTAAAATCGATTAAACCTTTTCTGTAGTAAATAAACATTGTTGTACAAATAAAAACTATTTAAGTTGCGCAAAATATGTAATTTTTATTTTATAAATAACATAGTATAAAGTGAAAACAGTTTTAACAAATCAGAGTGCAGAAACGCCATGGGTCATACGGAAGGACATCAAATAATAAAAGATTTTTATTACAAATTTGCAAGTTTCATCGAAATAGTTTTTATTTCTGAATATTCCTTGAGTGAATCTTCTCCCCTAAATTACAAATAAAAATTAATATTTATTAATTTAAGGACCGGTCTTATAAACAATTTAATCTATCATTAAAATTTATTCCTCAATTAAAATAAACAATATCGAATCACTTATGAGAAAATATCATTGATGTTAGTTTATTTTGAAATTTAGTTGCCAAGTAAATTTTAATGGTAGATTAAATTGTTTATAAGACCGGCCCTTAAAATAGTTTTTCGTTAAATTTGAACTTACAATTCACGACCAAGTCCAGACATTTTAAAACCGCCAAATGGAGCCTGTGGTACGACAGCGTCATAACAATTTATCCTGTAAATTAACAATATTTGATTGAATTTCAATATGAAAATTATTGTAACCCTTCTAAGATATCCTGGTGCGATTATAACAATATTCTAACATATTCATGATTCGACTTTAAAATATGATTTATTTGGACATAACACATGAATAAATAAAACACAAATGTAATGTTTAAATGTTATCCTTGACTGCAAGTGACATTAAATATGTTTTTAAGTTGAGTTTTAAATGTTTAGTTAATTGTGTTCTCCTATGCTTACCAAACAGAGCCAGCTTTGATTTCTTTAGCGAAATTCATAGCATTATTCAAATCTTTAGTTATAATACCAGCCGCTAGTCCGTATTCAGTATCATTCGCCCTGTCAATCGCTTCCTCCAAAGTATTAAACTTGAATATACTCTGAACTGGTCCAAATATCTATAAAATAAAATCAATCAATAGACTTTTAAAATTATAAATTTGTTTTCTCATACTTCTTCACGAGCAATTCGCATATTATCTTTCACATTTGAGAACACAGTTGGTTCGATGAAGTATCCCTTATTTCCTTTTCGTTGTCCACCTGTTTCCAATTTAGCCCCTTGTTCTTTACCAGATTTAATCAAAGTCAAAACTTTATCAAACATTTCTTTGTCAATCTAAAATGATATAAATTTTGTCAATAAAATAAGCACGTATTTTGATAAGATTTAATTACTTGGGGTCCTTGCTCGGTTCCATCTACAAATGGATCTCCTACTTTGCGTGCCAATGCTTTTAGAGTAGCCCGTTTCACGAATTCGTCGTGGATTTGAGCTTGGACAAACGTACGAGAACCAGCACAACAGTTTTGACCGTGGTTGGCGAAAATAGCTGTGTGCGCTATTTCTACAGCTTCGTCCACTGAAATTTTAAATTATTTCCCAGTTCATTTCAGAATAATAAGTATCAGTATTTTGATTTATAATTTAAATTTGTTTAACTTACAATCAGCATCATTCATAATGATCAAAGGACTCTTGCCTCCAAGTTCCAAAGAGATACGCTTCAAATTACAATGAGAAGACATCTCCATAATTTTGCGTCCAACCTTTGAAAAAAATAAATGAATGAGCATAGAACAATTTTCAATAATTTATTTATAGACATTTCTTAGCAATACTGTAAAATATATAAGTATATGGAACTGAATGTCACCATAGATGGATTTGTTATTAATTTACCTCTGTAGATCCAGTGAATGCAATCTTGTTAATATCCATATTAAGAACCATCGCAGCTCCAGCAGTTGGGCCATATCCTGGCAAAACATTAATAACACCTGCTGGGAAGCCAGCTTCCTTAGATAGCGCAGCCATATGCAATGCAGTCAGTGGAGTCTGCTCTGCAGGCTTCAGGAGTAATGTACAACCAGCGGCTAAAGCAGGACCCCATTTCCATGTCAACATAAGAACTGGATAGTTCCATGGGATGATTTGACCAACTACACCCACAGGTTCGATTCTAGTCATTGACATCAGGTTTCCATCTACAAAATTGATTGTTATTTAACATTTTACTTATAGTTTGGATATGTAGCATTTTAACTACAATAATTTTAATTCATAAGATATGCACATTTTATGTCTGTAAGAATTAAAATAAATTGTTACTAACCAGCTGGAATAGTTTTTCCATGAATCTTATCAGCATATCCTGCATAATACCGCATAGTATCAATAGCACAATTCATATCAAAGATAGAATCATTCATTGGTTTGCCATTATCGAGGCTTTCGAGTTCTGCAAGGATGTTAATGTCACGTTCCATAAGACTAGCAAGCTACACAAAAAGAAACATATTAAACTAAATATTGGTTTGTAATGTTTGTAACAAATACTTCGAGCATAAGTTTGCCTCTTTGTGATGCATCCAAATTTCTCCATTCTGATCCTCTTGCCAATGCTTTTTTGGCTGCCTTTACAGCTAAGTCAACATCAGCCTAAACATTTTCAGAAACATTATTATAGCAAGCAATTTCAGAACCATTTCACAACAGATATAAACGTGTTTTGGTTACGATTACATCTATTATAAAACGACCCTAAAACAAATAATTGTAATTACTTTATCAGCTTCGGCGACATCAATGATTTTTTCTTCAGTGCATGGATTCAAGGTTGGGAATGTTTTTCGACTCTGGGAATCCACGAATTCATTGTTGATGAACAACTATTTACAATAAAACACAACCATTGTTAAAATAATATATAATATTTAAAATGCAATCAAAATAAAGTAATAAATTATTTTTCATACAAAAGAATGAAATTATCAACATATTTTTCTTTTATATTATTTATTTAAATTATATTTAATTTAAATTACACTATTTATTTCTTTGTATTGTCGATAATAGTATAATGACAAGAAGAAACCTTGAGTATATAACATTTTATAAACTGCGTTGTATATATGTATATTTAATTTGAAACTTGAGAAAATTGACTAGAATAATTTTCAAATATTCTATGCACGAATACTGATTTATCTAATTTTAAATCATTGTCGGACAGTATTAACTGTTCCTTTATAAAATTCGATGTTCATGTTTTTGTTTCCAATAAATTACGAAAATTTGTATAACATCTAGCGAAACCTCATCAAAAATAACGATTTAATTGCAACAATTACTTAATAACAATTTGAATGTGCGCTTTACATCTTGTGGAAGCTGTTCGATTTACTACATGTCAACTTTACTTTATCAGCTTGTAACTTAAGTAGCTTTGTTAAATCTTAAAATATGTTATACATTTTAACGCCCCAGAAAATTTAGCGCCCTAAGCGACCACCTAGCTAACCTACGTGCAGGTAGTTAGTCTGCTGTAATTCGAACGAATATTAATAACATAACGCGTAGATACATATGCGAACCACATAGCTTTTCAGTTGACTTGGCTGCTATTGTAATGTTATTTTGACATTTTCAATCATTTAGGATGAAACATATTATTTTATTGTATCTTATATATAAAAATATGAACACTAATATATCAGGTTTCACTATTTAGTGTAATTATAGTTTTATGACAACAATGCATTTTTAATAGACATTAGTTCCAATTAAAAATGATCACAACTTGAAATATATTCATGACTCCAAAGTAATTTTTAATATTTTCCGAAAAGCATGTGGGATAATATATCATTTTTACTTAAACAACATACTCCTATGTCATTTAACTGATTATATTAATTTTATAAATTATCTATTTAATCATATTTTGATATTTGATAACATGTGCGTATGTAAACACTGTGTTGCTATGGTTATTATGTACTTACAAGAAATATTTCGATATAGATACGCGTATATATAAGTATACGACTAATATGTCTAATTTATAATAAAGCACTGTACAGCATGTTCTTGTTATTCAAATAAACAAAACCTCCTACAATTACAAAAAAAGTTCATTTTCCAATTTTCTAGTATTTCTAATTTAAAAATATGCTTTATTATATAGCAGATCTTCTTTGCATCGAAATAAATTACATAAGAAACCAATTTTAGCTATCTATTTTTATAAAAGTATTTTTAGCGCGCTGTTATTTGTTATCAAAAATAATAATTTCTTAAGCATTCCCAAAAAATAAGATAACATAAATTACAAATAATAGCGGATAGCGACATTAAATTAATTATAATTTATTTATAAAATGATGAAATATTTTTCATATCAACATTTGCTACTTTATTTTTTACGAAAACTAATGTATTCTAGTTATAATTTTGTGAATGTATGCTTATGCCCAAGTGGTCAGTCATGTATATTAAATTGTGTATAACATATCAAATTTAAAAGAAATTTTCCAAAATTATAAAATAAATGTAAGACCAAATTATGTATATATGTACATATTTTCGAAGTTTGAATAACTTTATAAATACAAAAATTAGTAACTTACCTTGGTATATTGAATGTTGACCTTCTGACTCATTTTGACTTTAGATTAATCTGCAGAACAAGTTGACTGTGGTGTAGACAGCTGAAGAATGATATTCTGAAGAGGTACGGCTGTATTTATGTGTATTGGTCTATCGCCTGATGAAAAAACTATTGAAATGTGTTGTTTTTTTTTATCATATAAGTGCCAACAATAATTTAATTAAAACCAATTATATTCTGTATCACAGGCACTTAGTAGCAAAAAAGTATATCGGTATTCGATGTTTATATATATTTATCACTTTCAATTTGATTTAAAATATAAATAGGTACCGTCTTGCACAAATATGCCAGACACAAACACAACATCATAATAAACAGCAAACTTATTATGTCTATGTATATTATGATAGACTTGTTTTAACTCTTTTTGAGTATTTGTTTTAATTTCTATACCTTGATAAGTAGGTATCTGTATCTTAATATACATACAATTATTTTGAAAAAAAGTGAAGTATTATTGCTGATAAATTATTATTTTTTGCATTTTAGTTTCTTGTACGTAGTAAAATAGAAGTATCGTAATCATGAAGTATTTTAGTCACATTGTATCTGATCGATTCTGAATTCTATTTTCAATATGACGCCTATTGTATTATGTCAAAAATAGCTGAGCATAAGGAATAAATTATTACACATTAAGGATTTACTTAGGACTAGTTTTAAAATTTACACTGTCAGAAAGGACACAAAATATCGAATGAAGGCGTCTCGTCGTTGCTATTAAACTACGACGATGTTGTCCTTCAGGTACGCTGCAGGATATAATAACCTCACCTGAATCTTACCTGTTATGTAATTAAATTTTATTTATGTATCTTCTATTTATAATTGTCAAATGCATATTATTTTAGATTTCTCACGTTACCAGTGCAACAAACCAGCGATTGTAATATGCACAGGCGGGTTTGGTCTTTTCTTCAATCTTTATTTTGTGCATATTGCGGTTCAAGCTATTCCGAATGGCCTGTATTTGGTTATTATTCAAAATTATTATTTTTAAATTTTCCTTTAAAAATGTTTATCAAAAACTTGTAATTTATTGTTGATATTTTTATCTATTAATTTATCGCGGTTCAAGCTATTCCGAATAGCCTATATTTAGTTATTATTCATAATGATTATATTCATTTTTTTTCTCTGAAAATAATTATCATAAAATTGTTATTTATTGTTGATATTTACACCTATTAATTTATTGCGATTCAAGCTATTCCAAGTCGCCTATATTTGGTTATTATTATAAATATTTTCTTTTATTTTTACACTTAAAATGTTTATCATAAAATTATAATTTATTATTGATATTTGTATCTATTAATTATTCATACATTTTGTTAAATAAATATGTTTGGAACACAATACTTCGTGTGAATCTCATCGAAGTTAAATCTAATTGCGCGCTCAATAATTTTGGTTATAATTCAGAAAAGAAGAGGCGTTTAACATAGGTTTAAAAGTAATTGTCCAACATTTACTATGAAATATATGAGTTCTACATGTTCAGAATCAGGGCTATGTGAATTGTTGAAATAATTTTTTGATCCTACGGGCTTAAATATATTTTTAAAAAAACCAATAAGGTTTTTAGTAAAGAACAAAATATATTTTTATAATAAAATTAATATTATAATATTGTTTATTCAATTTTAACAGAATCAAATTTTAAAATCATTTAGCTTTAAAATGTAATTTCTTCCCATTTAATGCATTTTAAATAACAATAATGATTACTTTATGGCCGTGTATATTTAAGATAAACCATCAGGCTCGTTGAGAAAAACATCGTGCCTTGCAAATGAAAAAGAAAAAATACTATTCGATGTGTATTTGCATTAAAAATGCATGGTAAAAATTTCATTTATTTATTGGAGATAAAAAATAAAAACTCCCAAAATAGGCACTTTTTTATAGTTTTTATTTTTTTTCTCCATTAATACAAGATCAAAATAAATGAAATTTTTACCAGGCATTTTTTAAGCAAAATACACATCGAATAGTTTTTTTTTCATTTGCAAGACACGATGTTTTAGCGAACGTGATGGTTCCCCTTAACTACATATATCATATGGAATATAAGTAAAATTTCAACAACGCATGGTATTAAATCAGTTATTCCACATGGATTTTTTCTCGGTATCGGAAATTTTTCCATTGTATACCATCTGCCATGTTTCACTACAACAGGTTGTGAAAATATAATCCCAGAAGGAAGTCCAAATGTGCCATTAGTTATAAAACCCAATGATATTATGTTGCCTTCTTTGGATGAAGAAAACCAATTGTCTACCAAACTAACCAAAGCTCTTATTTTCGGTAAACATTTATTTTTATCTTGTTCACTTTCCATCTGCAATCGAATGTAAATTAATATAACACCAAACTACAGAAGCTATACTTTAATTGAAATAAACAACTAAAACAATATTTCGTTTATTATATCTCTTAATTTTGTTGTCACGAATGTTTTCATGATGTTAAAACTTACTTATTACTTGATATAAGAAAATAATGGCAAGTTGTAAATGTTATTCTAGCGTATGTATGTATGTACCTTGTAATTTTCAAAAGTTGTCCAAAACTCCATAACATTGAACGTACGGTAGTTAAAATAACGAAGTTCGGTATAATTTTTGCCAATAGTTAAAGTTGTATCATTAACATATTTTACTCCGCGTAAATTAGGCCTGTAAACATCACTTCGTTCAATAATATGCTCAATATCAATAATTTGATTTATGCCACAAAACCCCCAAACAGGAGGTGCGCCCATATTCTTTAAAGGTGTATCCAATAACTTTGCAGCAAAGTCCAGCACTTCCAAGCCCAAATCAGCCGTTAGGGCCACAATATTATGCAATCTTAACTGAGTTATATTTCTTAATAAAACTGTTGCATTAAAACATACTGGACCAGAAGTTGCGACAATTATACGCAAAGATCTTTCAGCATACAAATTTATTTCATATGACAAATCTGTCATTGATACATAATTTCTCAGTAACCATTTACGTAAGCTTTCATTGGGACACCTAACGTTGAAAAGAAAATTGTAGATATTTAAAATTTGCGACAATATTTCAGTGGTAACGTGCGGTCTAACAAACAATAGACAAAAACATATTGGACCTACTAAAGTGACAGTTTTTAATTTCATATACAAATTTACATAAGGAAGTTTTCAAACTCGAGATTTTAACGGTAATACACCTTTTGACCTTCCCTAAGTACTATTTGCGAAATTCCGTCTGTGTGTGTGTGTTTCTCGAAATTCCGAGATCGATTTTTTTCATGATTACAATACTTATTACTTCGTATAAGAAAGTAACTAGTTGAACAAATCAAAATTCTATATAACGTCTCTTAGTATAAGATAGCTGACCCAATCAAGCAAGAGGTATGTTCTATGAACACATGTAGGAGGAAGATAACAAAATAAATTAAAAGATTTTGTTTTATAATAAAAGTTGCACTATTTAAGAGAGTATTCATTATTTAAATACCTTTTTACAAGAATATATATATATATATATATATATATATATATATATATATATATATATATATATATATATATATATATATATGGTTCTTGTAAAAAATTAAATCATATTGACTGAATTGGAAAGATCGACCGAGAATGAAGTGGTAACCGTTTGTCTTGATCGCCGTCACCACAGATAATGAAAGTTTTCATTATATACCTCGAATAATCACCAGTTACAATCAACAAATCGCAATCTGTTAATCCTTTTTTTAAACTTGAAATTAATTCAATTGAATATTTTACTTTGAATGGTACATCTGAGATATTTTCTAAAGTATTTTGCCATGACATATGGTAACTTGATTGTTGAAAAACTCGTATAATTACATTAAAATGTATCAATGCTTCTTCTAGTTCCAATAAATTCGATATAATCAACGTAACTAAATCTAATTCGTCACCAGCTATACAAATTATCCTATTTGGTATAGGCGTAGGGAATATGGCGTCTTGTCCTTTCTTGCTTTCATAATACTATAGGTAATAAAAATGTACGTTATTTATATTGGTTGTTATCAAAAATCAAAGTTTTGGCGCAAATCGATAAAAAACATAAATATAATATCGTCGCTTGAAAATACGAATTTTTATGCATTTATAAACATTTATGCATCTATAATTCTGAAAATCATTGCCACATAAAGCGATTTCTTATTAATTCACCTGCTTATAATCACCCACTAATTTATCCAATTCTTCAAATGATAAAATAGACTCCAATTTATAATAATCATAACAGTACGCCCAAAATTCATGTAATCCTCCGATATAATGTGGTTGTCCTCCGCGCATAGTTAGCTCTTTCCAAATAATAGGAGACCCATCGTGGTACCAGCCATTACTCAAATTTTTTCCTTTTAACCATTTCTTTTAACAATATTTAGGTATAGATTAATATATTATCTCATTCTTTTTATTTTTCTTCTAAATAATTAAGCTGACATTCTTATGAAAGTCAATATATTATAAGGGTTTACGAAATGTTGCTCGGATAGCTTCGTCAGATTCGATCTGTGACGTCACAGATCGCTCCGGTACATTTGCGGTGTTTACGAACAAACTCAGGGTTGTTTTTAGTAAATAATTTATGGTAAATGGCGAATTTCAAAGGCACATGGCACATAGAAATATAAATAGGGTAAACATACATACACACATTGCATACAAACATACATAACTATTCCTATCAAATGGGGTGGCAGAAAACCCTTTACATCCATTCGGATCTTGACTTACAAATAAATAAAATATCCTCCCAATTTTATCTAGCCTTAGAATTTAAAGTTGCACATAAAGTTAATGTAATAAATACAATTATCATCACCTTCCATTCTTTAGAAGTCTTTTCTTGATAATGTATGTTAAAATTTGGCAACGTTTTGGATAGAAATTCAGCAACATATTTTGCATGATTCGTAAATGGACAAAGTGGAACACCAATGATCACGAAATATGACATTTTGCAATTTATTTTTGTTAAAAACAATTGTTTACGTCAAAATTCACAGTTAACCAAATGCCAGAAAATACATTAAACACTTTACCATACCTTGTGTTAGAAAATATATTCAGTAATTTGAATTATAAAGAAATCTTTAAATACAGAAGAATAACAAAATCTATATATGTGTTTTGTGAATTGTATCTGGAATATGCGACAAAAAAATTAAGAAATAAAATTGGCAGAAACCTAAAGAAAATATGTCGAAAATTAAATGAAAAGACGACGCGTTGGGATAATGAAATACTTGATTATTATATTTTGCATTTATTGCATAATCAAATAAACATTCTTACGCTCAAACAACTCATTTCATCGCAAGTGTCTTTACCTGGGAATATTCTTGATCACTTACACCAGATTTTCGATCATGTATTCAAACACAGAAATGTGAATAAGTGGATTTATTACTTAAAGTATATTTCAGATACAAAGAAATCGGTCAAGAGCAGATTCGTTACTATTTTGTAAAGAAATATTTAATTTAGATAAAATATATTTTGATCAATTCGATGTGCACAACAATGAAGTACTCTTTGGAATACAAATAGTCAATTTATTAAATGAAACAATGGATACACAATATCTAGTTGATATTACTTACGATGTATTGATTTGCACCTGTTACATAAATGCTACGTATTATATTAAAAATATTAAGGTATGTATCATTAACACATGTAGAGCCATGTAATGATTAAAATACATAAATTATTATTGCATCTATTAACTATACCCAACAACATTAAATTTTGCTTTAATCTTACGTTTTTTTGGTCCAATGTTCGGAAAAAGGTAATAAAAATGTTTTCGCCACAGTTAAATACATAAACTATTCATGAAATAAGAATCATTTTGAATAATTCACTAAAATTTCAAACCACGCTTTCGTTTAGAAGATTATATATAATAAACAAATCGCATTCATGACATTCTAGAGGTATTAATTAAGTTGAATATTTAATATTTTTTCATTAGTTGAGCCGTTTCTGAGATAATTAAGGTTAATGATCTATTTTCTTTTTATTGCACAATTGTACACACAATTTTATTAAAAGTTTGTTAATTAATTATTTTATTAGGTTTTCAGTTACTTGTATAATTTTGCAAAAATAACCATATTAAATAATAAAGATCGAGTTCTCACGAATGAAGAGAAAAATCTAATATTAAAATGTATTGTAGTGTTTCTTAATTTACATAATAATTTTGTACTAAGAGATGAAATTTATCAGAAACATATGAATTTGTAAGTAAATTTAAATTCTATACATCATTTTATGGATATAAAAAATAAAATAATATTTTCTAGTTCCTATACAAGCAAAAATCGCATTTTCAATGGACCTAAAAGTTTTGCAAACAACGTTTGCGAAAGAAGAATAATTTCGTTGTACCAAATTAACGAAATTTATAAAAATTTTACAACTGAAACTAGTACAGAAAATGTAAGTCATATATATACATATATAAATATTTTTATAAAAAAGTATAATTTTCTATATTTATTTAGGGTTTTAAATGTGAGATAAAATTAAAATGCCCTTTAACAGAAGCCCCAATTGAAGTTTTGAAAAGTCTGAAATATTTATTGATTAATAAATTTGTGAAATATTTTGATATAAAGAAAATTGATGGTACATACAGCAGTACAATGAATTTCCAGTTGACCTATTCAAATTTGAAAGAAAAACCTTATGTAATAAAGGGCACTATTTTGGAACAATCATCTACGTTATTCTGAATTTTGACTCCTTTTACTGAAAAAAATGTATTTCAAATGTTTATCTTTACATAGATATAATAAGCTAACGTTTATATTTGTTTTCCTTATATAATAAATTCGCAAAAAAAAAATCTATCCGTGCGTTGCTGGTTGCATTACTGTTACATACTTGGTGTATCTGTGGCTCAAGAAATTAATCTCTTGGATTCTGGGTTATAAAATAATGTAAAAGTGAATTTGGACACTTTGGCTAACATATTGTTCAAAAGAAAATAATATGTACGAAAACAAATTCAAAAAATTTTTTTTTGGGCTATCATGTTCAAAACTATCTGACCTTTCCAATTTTGTATGATAAAAAAATTTCGTAAATTTTAAGGTCATAACGACCAAAATTCTATTTTGAATTTTTATGAATATATTTATATCTTTATTAACATATAAAATATGTTCGAAGAAAATGGTATCGATGATTGAAAAAATAAAATAAGTATGAACGAAGAATAATATAAAAAATAAACAAAAACAGTGTAATGTTATAGCTATTTTGTTTTTTAATTGAAGTGTGCATACAATATTGAGAGATACATCATCAGCCTTGATTATTTTAAGGTCAACAAATATTCTCTCTCAACTCATGCATGTATCAAATTATTGCAGTTGTAATCTACCGTATAACCATAACACTAATCTACTTTCTAAAAAGTTAATTTTCCTAGTAGTAACATGTTTTACTTTATCGTAACTGCAATATAGATAAGAGTATTATCGTCGTAACAATATTCACGACTCATAGGTATTATTATATTCTGTTTATTTAAACAAATAAAATAACCTAACCTTATAACAAAAATTTACATTTACTATACATTTTAGGAGTAGATATTGCTTTAAATATGGAAGAATACAATATTGTTTATTCCAAATCACAATCAGAAAAAATCGCATCAGAATTTTCTCAAACAAAAGGTATAAGTAGAATAAAATAAAAGTAACTGTATAATGATCTTTTATTTTGTATTTAGATACTTATTATTTAGAACATGTAGGAGCTACTTTGTATTCTGAAATACAAATTTCAAATGTTTTCGAGGACTTAAAAAATAATTTATATGGAAATCCGCATGCGTTTAATATTTCTAGTAAATTTTCTGAAGATGTTATAGATCAAATGCGATATTTGTAAGTTTCGCTATTCAAATTAGTTTTCTTTTTTAGGATAAATAATCGATAACTGAACAGAGCCAAAATCTGCAAATGGCGTCGACTCTTTTATAGAATTTTGCTTTTATTAAAAATATACAATATTGATACTTTAGAACCAAAAGTTGAAAACCATTTTTATAAAATGTGAACACTACTAAACACTTGAGATTTGAGTTAGCTTGCGATTTTGAAACGAATAAATTTAAGTTCCCAAGATTTAATTTATAATTTTAACGCTAACAAATTTTATTGCAGAGTTTTAGATCATTTTAACACTAATCCGGAAGAATATAGTATAATATATACTTCCGGCTCTACTGCCGCACTCAAAATGGTTGCCGAAACTTTTGACTATACAAATGGACATTCAGAAACTGGAATGTTTATGTATTTAGAGGATAATCATACTTCAGTATTAGGAATGAGAGAATATGCTAAGGAATATAAAATATTATCTCGAGACGAGGCATTTAAAATATTTAACACTTCATCCATAAATGATGGATTACAAAAGGGAAATTCATTATTTGTTTATCCAGCTCAATGTAATTTTTCTGGAACTAAATATCCATTAAGTTGGATTAAAAAAGTACAAACGGGAGCTCTTAATCAATTTAAAAGTTCCAAATGGTTTTGTATGTTGGATGCTGCTAGTTTTGTATCAAGCAATAAATTAGATTTAAACATTTCTAAACCTGATTTTGTGTGTTTATCATTTTATAAAATATTTGGGTATCCAACCGGACTTGGGGCCTTATTAGTTAAAAATACTAGTGCGAATATTTTGAAAAAATCTTATTTTGGAGGTGGCACAGTACAACTTACTTTACCTTCTGAATACGTACTTCGAACTGGAATTCATGAACGGTGAGTGTTAATCCACTTGTGATGACGTCACTTTAACGGATTGTTATTATTTTATCATAACAATAATACAGACCTTACACATTTAGATTATGATATAATTGTGATTGGTTCGTTGCAACACTACACTCGAAGTACTTCATACTGTATCAAATATTTAAGATGTTTTTATGTAATAGAATCAAAAAGCGGTTTACTTTCATGTTAGAATTTGGTTCCTAACCAACATTTCAATACTTACACTGAACTAAAGCGATCAATATTTTATCTGAGCAGATGTTCACCTCAATGTATAGAGTACAAACAATTTTTTTTTCATACTGATTCTGTATCGCTAAAGTCTATATGATATTAACTTATCAAAGTATCAAATTTAATAAAGTAATTATTAATATTGATGCTTTGATTCAATTAAAGATATTTAAAATGGCATTATTAAACTAATGTAATAATGGCAGTAATTTTGTCAAAATTGATATATGTACATACATTAGAATGATTTATTGTAAGCGAAAAAATATTTTACTGTAATAAATTAATCGAATAACTATAGTAACGTAATTTTAATAAATTGGTATCATAAATTACTCTCATAAAGCTTTGTTCACAAAGAAAAATCTATTAATTACTATTTGTAGTTAAACATACATATGACAACAAATACTTCAAAAATTATTAGAATAAGCTATCGCTATTATATATAAAATAAAATGTAACCGTTATCAAAAAGACTATTTAATAATATGGTTTATAATAGTAATAATATCAATTATACTACACGTCACAAGTTGAATAGATACAAATACAACGCAAATTTAATATAAATTTTTAAAGATTTGAAGATGGAACTTTGCCATTTCTATCAATTACATCTATAAGACACGGATTTGAAACATTGAAACGATTTCAACTAGATATGGATTTAATTTCAAAACACACTTTTTCATTGGCCAAATACTTACACCATTCCCTTCTTTTGATGCACCACTGTAATGGGAATCCTGTTTCGAAATTGTATCACGATACAAATTTTGAAAATCAGAATAGCCAAGGGGGTATAGTTAATTTTAATTTATTACGAGCAAATGGACAATATATTGGCTATGCAGAGGTAATGCAAACGCAATGATTGTTTTCTAATTATAATTAAAATGAATATGAATCTTTATTTTTAGGTATTGAATATGGCGAATTTGTACCGTATACATTTACGAACAGGTTGCTTCTGTAATCCTGGAGCATGCCAAAGACATTTAAAATTAAGTCAAACAGATGTCAAGCAACACTTTAATGTAAATAACAAACCAATACATAGAATATCAAACATTTTATTTACAAATATATTTATAGGCGGGACATATTTGTGGGGATCAAAATGACTTAATCGGTGGATGTCCCACTGGCTCAATTCGAGTATCTTTCGGTTATATGTCCGTAAAGAAAGATGCAGACAAATTAATAGAAATGATTGTGGAATGTTTTGTGTCGAAACCATTAGTAAACAAGGTTCCTAATTATTGGAATGATCTTAAAGATGATGAATTATATTCTGAATCAGTTAATACAAACATTTGTAATGAACCAAAAAATATGTTAGTAAATAATGACATAGTTGAAGATTTTACACAATTAAGTATTAATAATAACGGTGGTGTTTTAAAATATATTTTTCTGTATCCAATTAAATCTTGTGGAGCATTTTCTGTAGAAAATTGGCAAATAGAAACGACAGGTTTGAGTTATGATAGAGAGTGGATGATTGTTACACTAGCGGGAGTTTGTTTAACTCAAAAACAAGAACCGAAAATGGCTCTTATAGTTCCAAAAATTAAATTAAATGAAGAATTATTGGAAGTTACTTTTCAAGGTTAATTTTTTTAATAAACTAAATATAGAATGAATATGGATAAATAAATAAAATTATTAGCCGGTTTGTATGAGCATATTTCATTGGATTTTGTTAGTAAAATTCGTATTTTATTAGGCAAGATTTCCGATCAAATAAATGTATTTCATTCTACATTTATTTCAATTATAACTTTTAAAAAATTACAGAAATGCCACCAATAACAATAGCATTAAAAGTTGAAACTAACACCGAAAATACAGAGGTATCTTTATGCCAAAGTAAAGTGTGTGGTGATCGTGTGAAATGTTTTGATTGTGGTGATGAAATTGCTAATTGGTTATGTGAGGCACTTCAAAGATCTGATCTCAGACTTGTTCGACAAGATTCTAGTCATTTAAGAACTAATCGAAAAGGTAACTGTACTAATCAACAATCTTATTTGCAAAATTAACTGATAACTGTTGTTATTTCAGGCCAACAATCACAGCTTTCTTTGGCAAACCAGGCACAATTTTTATTACTAAATATAGCAAGTGTAAATTATTTAGCAAAATCAATATCAAACTATGATATAAATAATAACTCAATATATAATCTCGTTATGAGATTTAGACCAAATTTAGTTATAAATTCAAGTACGCCTTTTTTTGAACTGACTTGCAAAAATGTTATAATTGGAAACCATACGTTTAAGGTAAAAATTATTTGTGTGTGCATCGCGAAAGCGATTTAAATGTATCGAATAATAAGCTTATGTATTGAGAAGAGATCTAATATTGAACTTACAGTGTACTGGCCCGTGTACGCGTTGTCAAATGATTTGTATTGATCAAATGACAGGGGAAAAAACCGTAGAACCATTACGAACTCTATCTGTATTAACTGAAAGTAAAATCCGATTCGGAGTGTACTTAGCACGAATTTATACACAACACACTACGATAACAACCTCTGAAAATGTCAGTTACAACTGAGTATAAGTTTGTTGTTACGTGTAAAATTACACAATTATTGTTAACGTGATAATTATTGTATTGCGTCTTTATTTTTATACTATTATTTAAATAAATTTATTTCACACATAAACTTTGTACTTTTACTATTGAAATTCTTAAGTTGAATTTTCCAAATGGTGTCCTTATCCTTACTATTCGGCATATAATTCGCTATATCAGTATGACATGAAATAAGTTGCATGTCTATTCCGATTATTTCGTTGACTGTATAAAAGGAGCGAAGTGAAACATCTATTTTACAAGTATATCACATTGTCTTTTATTGATTAAAAATAAAAATAAATAAAAACCAAACAAAAAACGTATGATAATTAGGTAGTAATGATAAACAGTCTAGAATAATAAATTAAAACATCCATTTAAGCCCGCGTAAAAATAACGCGATTCAAATGAATTCATTATTTACATTTTTCTACATGTTTTTGTAGATTATTTTATAGTATAGACTATCTTAGAAACAAAATGGCGTATGGTTATACTTTGTATGTTAATATGATATATGGAGCTGCCAAAATGCATGTTATATGATCACTTTTGCGAGAACTTAGTGAGCAAAAGCCAAAATTAATCACTGCTGATTTGATGAATTTTAAAACTATTATTTCCAGAATTTAAATTCATAAATAGTATTAAATAACTGCAATGTACTAACAAATGATTTATTAAATAATTTCAATCTAAATTTATTGTCACTGATCAAAATCTAAATGAAGAATAAGTACATGAATTTGACACCAGGGTAGCGTTCTTTACAAACAAGTTACTAATAAAGAATTTTAAATGAAATAATCATAGAAATAGGCTTTTAGTTTAGAATAAATCTGGAAATAATAAAACAAACAAGTGCTTAAATAAATAAACTTATTTAGTATCAATATCAGTCTTAAAATAGGTAGTATATTGTAATAATAATGTGGGTGTTCTCTCCTTAACAATAATATATAAGATATGATATCTATAAAATAGACAATAATAATTTGAATTTGGCAAGTAGATCAGTTCAAAAATGAAACACAGTTAGCGAGAAATAAATAATTTTCAACTAACCGTGCGTATAATTCACGTCGGACTTTCGCAGTGAATTTTATCGCAAGACACACTGCGGACGCTGAGGCAAACACTAGATTGTATAGTAAAACGATTTTGAAATTACCCAACCATTCAATACGACCGAAGTCGCCCAGCAAATCGAAATTGGTCATTCCTAAACATAAGCAAAATCATATTTCAGGTTTTATGTTTCTAATATCCTGCCTATTACTCCATTTTGTGGATAAATATAAACTACATGGTCGTTCACTCATATATACCTATACCTACCACACTCCCAAAAAGTGTGAGAAATAGTATAATATAGAAGCCATATTCTGGGCGTCAGAATTTTGAATTCTATGGCGTATGTATAACTTTTAAAATAAACTTACCCAGAATTTTCGACAATAATGGTAATGCCGAACTCAGGATGAGGACCAGAGCACAATTAGCAATTATATGATAAAATGGTGTCTCATACAGCTTAGGTCTCACCCGGGACATCAATGGTAACGTATACAATCCTACGGACGATGTCGCTATCAAATATAGGATTAAAATTATTTCTGACGCTGCACCTAGTGGACCAAGCATAGACAGCGATGTAATACCCAAAGTGAATTGCTAAAAATAAAACAAAAATTTGAATCAGTTAATATGGGCATTTCAAACTATGATCTATTCCAGGTCACATAAGTATTGTGCAATAACGAATACTTGTCTCTAAAACAAAATAAGTCGATGATTTACATATAGGATTTGGGGCGACGCTTTGATTTATACGAGCATTTAGATCACGTGTAACATTGCACAATACCTTTGTGATTTGAAATAAGCCATGTTAATAAGTTGTTTTAGTATATTATTTAATTTAGTATATTAAATGATAAAAGTTGTTTTAGTATATTATAGTTTTATAATATAAAAAGTGTTTGCAGCCAAATGTATATATATATATATATTATTTAGTTTATTACTGTTTAAGTGCTATTTTAATATTAAAACGTACATAAAAACAAATTTAGCCGTGATGTAAAATTAAATTAGTAAAATGAAATTACCCTGGTACTAAGCGGTAAGGCCTTGATGCCTATCAAAAGTTCAAGTGTATTTTGAATTACAATTAAAACTGTTGTAGCCGTCATTGCTAATAATATCAGCATTGCTAAGGGGTTTAGTACATTCCGTCTAAATGGCGATATATGACGTTGTTTATCTAGAAAGAAAGAAAATATGTTTACATTCAACTAAAATATATTTTTTAAATCTAGAGCATATTACACTGGATTTTCTTTAACACAGTATATCTGTTTAGATAGGAAAAAGACTAAAAATTCAAAGAAATACAGTCATTCATTTTACAATTTCACAACGCAAATGTTAATTATAAGTAATTGTGATATTGACAAATGCGCAATGATAATTCAAGCTGTCAAACATCATAAATAATTAATTTAATTGTTTTCTTTTTGTTCTACACAAGTAAATAAGTAAATATTATAATTATGGCAAAGAATATGAAAATTAAACAATTTCAAACGCGCAATTGTATACTTTTGAGTAGACTATTCAAATAAAAGTTGTTAGAAATATCAATATCTATCATTTTGAATTTTATTAATATTAAATAAGTACAGTCATTTTTGAGTTGCTGAAATTTACTTTCGGTTTAAATACTATTTTTTTTATTAAAGGTTTTCTTGCAGAAAAAAAATCATTAATTTAAAATTTCACCGGCTTTGAAAGATTAGAGCGTTCACACACAGAGAAAATACTCTATTTGGATTTAGAGAATTAATACACAGTATCTGGCAAATATGGTCTACTCGATAAAAAAAGCAGTCGTAACCGTTCGTGTGTAGCAACTATATTGCATCTGTTAAGTGCAGACAAATGCAACTTTCATATGCACTATTTTTTTTGTGATTTTAGAATGAATTACACATACCTAAAAGTCTTCGTTTTGCTTCAACTTCAATAAGTCTAGTGCGTAAACCGCTCTGTAGTTGTCCATTGCGTAATCGCAACAACCCACTAGGAGAATCATTTTCATCTGTGAGGATTGGTCCAGATTCTCCCAGTAACATAGGTGCCGGCATTACATAACCATTGTTAGTTGTCTGAGCACATTTCAGTCTTCGACGTAAGCAATCTTCCTCCAAAATATATGCGCTAAATTCTTCATCAATATCGCGTAAAAATTGCGGTTTTACGAGAAATTGGCCGACCACCTCGAACAACCGTACGAATCCGAGTGGTGTACAAACTAAAAAGAGCATTATTAATAACTGTATTATAGTATGCATGTAAAAACATAATTTGAAGAATGAATATTTACCTAAAAGCATCAATACTCCAAGAAATGAAATGCAAGAGTAAAGAAATGGTAAATGATAGCTCCATAAATCTAAAAACAAGAATACCGTGAGTAAATAAAAAACACAGCATTTTTTTCTTTCATAGAAAGTGTTTTGTTTTTTATAAGAAACTATTTGATGGGTTTCTAACAGTAAAACTACACGTGAAAGCTCCAATAGCTTTCTGTTATATCAATTAAAAATCAATCTGAAAGAATATTGTTTGTCAATTCTCAAAGATAACTTTAAGAGTGCATTTTTAAACATACGCTATTCAATTTTTTTTAATGAATTAATAACGAATGTATGTATTTAGATTTTAAATGTCCTTAACAAGTTATACCTGTTCCAATTTAATTTTTTATAAATTTTCTATTTTTTGTATATAATCGAATGTATAATATTAATAAACGTGTTAATACTGTAAATATTATATGTTTTAACAATTTCCTGTTACTTGATACTGTAAACTATTCAACAGTTTATATTTTCATAAATAACTAACTATATAAATGTATTTTAATTTTCGTCAAATTTTAAGGCAGACATACATTTTTTTAAATTAGAAATAAACATATAAATACTTACTTAAAAATGTTTGAATACTTGAATTATCTTTATCAATAAGGGCTGAAATGACAAACGTCAGTCCTAAAACAACCATCGCCAACAATAATAAAACAATAAACGTTTCATAAACTCTCGCCATTAACCCTTTCCGATGTCCTGAAAATCCTTCTGATTCCGTGAATAAATAAGCGAAGGGTAACAGGACAAAAAGAGATAGATTTGAAAATAGAAATACATGGTTCCACAACCCTGGAAACGAAAAAATAAATAATGTTTATTAAAGTTGCGTTGAGAATACAGCAACGGCAAAGTAATTATTTCAATATAACAATTGACAAAGCTTCTTTCGTAAAGGATATTACACAGAGAAAGGGCATGTTCTAACCACAATCGAAAATGGATTCAAAAAAATCGTAACAATTTTATTCTGCTTATTCTGAATGCAGCGATCAATAAAAATTACCGTAAACAAATCATACATTAAGAAATGAGTGTTTTGAATGAAATATGAGCAATAACGTAATATTTAAGAATCAAGATTTGTCAGTTCCATAATTGGTGGGTGGGAAAAAATATGCATTATATCTCATAAAATAGGATACATTCGAACTGTATTAAATTTTAAACTGACTATTAATATTAAGTTATAAATTAAGCGTTATTTATACTGAAAAAAAAAACAATTTATAGATATAGTCCGGGTACGCAAGCATCAAATTTACGTCACAGTCTACTATAGAATCGAACATTTTAAATCTAAAATATATTTTTTAGAAACTTGACAATAAATTAAGTTTACAATTCATTTGTAGTTTCGTTTTGAATAGCCGAACATGTTAAATACAACAAAATAACAAACGTCAAACGAAATATAAACAACGGTATATGTAAACGTAGCGAATGTGTAAAAATTACCAACTTATAAGTTTAAAAAAATGTTAATCTTCTATATTAGGTCGTGAAACTGGAAAAAATAATAATTTTTGAAATGAAATTGATATTCTACGACAGTTTGTTATTTTAAATAATTTTTGATAAGTATGCATTAAGTTTCAATAGTTATTTAAGCCAGCAGGAAATTTCATGTTGATAAGTTTTTAGCAGGTTTTAGTTACAAAATGACGTAAGGTTGTTGCTTGCGTATCTAGACTATAACAATTAGTATATAGATGTAAAAAATAGATCTTGTTGAAACGCTAATTTTTTTATGAATTAATAATTATCAAATAATATGAAACTTCATTATTTTAGCAATTTAGACAAACTTAAGTGATACTAGCGCGTGAATTAATGTAGCTAAAATAAATACCTTGTATTAACGAACTATTGAGCCATTTAACATAGTAACTTTTAGGGTATAAAATGAGCACTTCGTTACTGATTATTGATATGGGTAACAAAAGTGCAGCTCCTATGGAGACAGCTAATGAAAATGTACATAGCCATGTACTGATTCGATACACGGTTACCTCGTCCTCATCGGTGCTGTAGTAGTCCTCGCGACCACGTCGTTTAAATCTGCCGAGTATTGCAAAACTCAGCAAATATAACAAGAGAAACAGTAACAAGAATATCTGGAATTAAAGAAATAAAATTTTAATCACGAATGGAGAAAATGTTGAAAACATTCTTAGGGACTTTATAACACTTTATAAGGGACTTTATTTATGCTATTTTGCAATCAAATGTAGAATAAATAATACATTTTATTTTACACTATATTAATTAAGTAATGCATATTTTTCAACTATAACGTAAAACAATTGGCAATCATTGATAATTTTGGCAAACAAAGCTATTTGTTACTTGATAACAATAATCTTTTTATAAAACTTAAATCACACATCTAAAAATACAAGCATTATATATTTTTATTATATATAAAAAATAAAACAAATGCCAATTATCCCACAAACTCAAGTATTGCCTAATACTAGCAGCGCATCATATATTCCGGCGAATACTAATACTATAACTTAATACTTTAAAGCAACAAACGAGACAGCAAAGTAGAACAGATATTTTTAAATTGGATACATACATTAGCAAATGACTCTTGAACAAAAATAATTTAAAAAATCAATTTCCTGCAATATGTCAAGCAATAAGAAGAACATATCTATCTGTCTATAGGCCGTTTCATGATGATATATGCAGCATAGAGTCTTATGGGGAATGTTGAAACATCTTTCCCATCTGTGTGAGTGGAACAAAGACAGACATAGGAGTTCTAAGAGAGCAAGTGAAAAATGCAACCATTAAATATGTATGAAGGTTGACCGCACTATCGCAAGGGTTCTTACCTTCAAGGCAAGGTCATTTATTAAAACTAAATAATGAATTAAACAAATGAATTTTAAATTTAGATACAAAATCAAGATTACTTGAAAAACAAATTTGAATCGTAAAAATCGGAATATATTTAGCGGAAATAACATTTTGAATGCATTTGAAATACATTATATGTTAAATATTTTCGCTAAATGTTATTCGATTTTTATCGTTCAAATTTTGTTTTCGAGTATATTTTAAATTTGCGTATGAATTTGTAAATAAAATAACATAATAATAGATTTAATTAAATATTAGTTTTTAATAAGCTATCTGTCGCACAGGTATAAACCCTGAGGTAAGATAAGATCGCATAGCCGAGAGAAAAGGTTCTGTACTGCAATCATAATGTGGTACAACCATGAAATATAATAGAAATAAATGATTAGTTGTAAGTGAAACTGTGGCAACATTGTACAATAAACTCCATAAGAATAACATTGCCTATACCCTTCATGCTGCATAATCATCATGAAACGGCCTATAGATGTGCATCTATGGAAAACTTCTAAACAATTAAATAATCACACAAATTTATGTCAATCATTGTCGTGATTTAAATTAAACAGCATTTAACTTTCAAATTGCAAATAGATTTAATAGTTTTCGCTTGACTGCAATAAAACTTTGACCGGAAATTTGATGAAAAATATGTGATAGGGAGAGAAGAGTTATTCTGTGTGTGTGTGTGTGTATATACAATAGACAATGCATGTGGTAATTTTACTTTGATCTATTGTCATATTTCGAGGCTAGTTCACAACACCAAATTACGTAATAATATAGTACTATTTTTGATATTCCAGCAGCGGCTGATGTGAAATTTATGAAACGGAACGCGTAATGGGGTATAAATGATACTTTAATTGGTGAAATTTTTCTATGCGCGCCTATGCTTTGTGGGACAATAACCTGAAGTGAACGCATCTGTATGGGTGCAGATGAAAAATATTTTATACAACTAGAAATATTAATATGTAAGTAGACATATTTTGTTTTCAAATGTATAGAACCAAAGTATTTAATTTATATGTTGCTCAAATAAATGTGTTTTTAAAAGTACATCCCAAAATATGATGTGAATAGTTTCGAGATAACGATAAATTAATTTCCATTATGGTTTTTAATTGCGAAATACGGAATACCGCAATATGCGTAGAAGAGTGAACGACACTATGACAGAAAAGGAAAAGAATATAAACCGTATGCACATTGTATAGCGGTGGTGGCGACAGGAACTAATAGTCTTATGTGCACGTCAAGGTATTCCGAGTCGCCTGTTTTAAGTCTTATTGTACGTAATCATGCAATCAGATGACATTTTTGTAGTCACCTTAAAATATTTTGTCCAACTATGTAATTATTTCGGAAAAATAATGTTTACTAGCAATTATCGTTAATTAATTATCTATATACTAACTAACAAATTGGCGGAATGAATATGTTATTATTTTGAATGCACTTATTAATAATTTTAAAACATTTAGAACAAACTTGTTGGCATAACTAAGATTTCGATTGTCACCATTTGTCACTAATAAATTATGTTGCGACAACTATTTTTAGTAATTGTAGCAATATTTTTGGTGCAGTTATTAAAAATTAGTTGTCGCAACCGACTTTTTTTTAGTAAGAAAAAAGATAACCTAATTGTTAGTTATTGCAAAAAATTTCCTATGAGTGTAGACATATTGATAATAAATAGGTATTTGTAACATTTCGAAATAATTAAGTGTGTGTAAAATATAAATATTGATATACAATTCTATAAATGTAATATACACAAATTAATAGATCAAACAAGATTATAAAGTATTTTTAGATTATTAAACTGCAAAAAAATTCAGGTGATAACAGATGCCAAACAGTCCATGCAACACCAACAAAAACTATTTGTGTTTTTACATCTGTTAAGTAATATTTTATTATTAGTACATTGTACATTCCCGTTATTGAAAGTAACTAAAATTTTCTAAACACAATCATCATACCTAATAAACGAATTGTGTCATGTTTATTTTACATAGAATTGCATATCGCTATTGACATAGTTTTTTTTTAAATCACTAGGTATTACAAAACGAGGTGTAAAAATATATAATTTATTGCGTTCTCAACGATATCTGTGATATTTGCTAATATATATTTAGTTATATAGATTATTGAAAGCGATATTTGCTTTTGGTGCAATTATCTCACGGAAAATGTTTAAATATTGTTATATCTTTGTAAAAACCAGTCATAAAATAAACATAGATTAAATGAACTAGTTTTAATGTTTCGTAAATGTAAAATTTACGATGAGCTCCTGGTTTTTCGATTCCCCAATTGATGAAAATATTTGATTTTCTAAGAACTATTCAAGGTGTTATTGACGAAATGGAATAACTAAGATTTCGGTAGCAAGTTTATAAATATGAAACAAAGCATAAATATATCGAACATATTTCATAATTTATCTAACAATACTTAAGCAACATAATTGAATAACCAAACATATCAGTATCACCTAACCTCATTCCTAGTATCAAGTTAGCAAAATCGCCTTAAAAATTTTGCGTTTTTATAACGGGATCCCTCATCCCATCATCTACATAGTTTTTGCCGTATTCAAATTAAATCGTCCATATTCATCGTGATGTAATCGATATAGATATCATATTTCGCCAAATTGCTTGCACACGAATTAAGTACTAAGTGCCAATTTTAAAACTTGCAAGGCATAAGTGCGAAGTGTAAGTTATAACATTAGTACAAGCGAATATGTTATTTTAATTTAATTACCAATTATAAGACTAGTAGTATAATTCATATTGAGTGCAGCTTTACACGGTTGCACTAATATTACGAATTAATCGGCAATAATTCGTAATGAATTCAGAAATTATGCACATTAAATATATTATTCTAAATTGAAACTTTAAACCATACACAATATATTCAATCAAAAAAAAATATCTATAGTATTATTATTTATATTAAATATAAAGAATAAATTATATAATTATGTTACAAAAGAAAACAACATAATTAAATTCAATTAAAACATTATTTATAACATTACCACAATATGTAATGAATGTAGGTAAACATCTATGAATATATACACTTCGTATAATGACGGCTTTAAATAATTATATTTGGGCATAATAAAATATGAAATATTATTTAAACCACATGCTTGATTTTTATTATTAATTACGATAATTATGTAACACAAGCATTAATCAGCGCGTCTAGATTTGTATAAATATGTTATTTTCATATACATACACGTTGCACGCGCTAATCATTGCAGAATTAGATGATCATACTATAATTATTACGTAATAAAAATTAAGCATAGAAGTATATTTATTTGACTGTAAGGCAATAGATATTATCGTAATATTGATAGATTTTGGATTATGAAATATTTGCAAACGAAATTAACAGCTCGATATCTGGCGGCGAAATTAGGTACTATTTGAATTATACTTGGAGCAGCCATTATTTGTTTATTTACGAGTTGTCAAAATAAAATTTTCAACCGAAATTTAAAAAAAAATACCCATAAAAATGTTATGTTGTTAATTGTCTATCTGATTCAAAGGAAAATAAAAATGTATGATTCCATTACTTAGAGTGTTACTAATATAGAATAATAGTGGGGTTATGTATATGTCAACTGTCAAAATAAATGAAAGTAAAGGACAAAGGGTCAAAATATACTAGGAGCAGCAATTTTGATAATGACATTAGCGGCCTCAACGATAATTTCGTTTGCCAATACTAAAGCATTTGCAACACTGATTCGTGAAAACCTTGTATATGTTTGGCTGAAATTTGGAAATTTAAGAAAAAAGTTAAAAATATACTTATCACTTACTTAACCTCACGAAATATCTCTATTATAAACCAGCCTTCTAAAAATATGCATAAATCAATTTCTATGTTGATTTTGTCGTATAGGTAACAAATACAGAATAATAATTATCGTTTTAATCTCTATAATTAATATCTTTAGTCACACCGGAACAGGGCACCAAAAATATTGTATTTTACTATAATATAATATAGAATTCCTATCATATAGAAATCTCTCTATAGACCGCAAATATTTCTTCTTATTATTAAAAGTAATATTTTTTGCGTATAAATGTAGTATAATATTTAAAAACCTATATTCTGTAGAAATCACTCAGTAGTTTTTATTTAATATACATGCTTTAGTACCATGACGAAAATACAACAATAAATAAAGAAATTAAATCAGTAATTCAATGGAACATTAGACGTTCAGTTTGGTAAAGGTTGAAGTGATGTGTAAATGCCCGTTAAATCTAACGTTACTTAACAATATGCGTAATTTGGATACATGCACCTTTGTTTATTGAAAATTATAAACATGAACCGATGCATTACAAGGACGGGTTAGCGGTCCACTAAACCAAGAAATCGTAACTTAAGTAACCATGGCCTTGCCCAGACACACATGTGCCTTTCCGTTTCAAAGCATAGATACGTACTTCAAAGGAGTCCGCACTGTTTTTATTTTAGTAATTCACACGCTCACACATCAGTCGATACCTAAGTTCAAATGTATTTTTGTGTCTGCCATTTAAACATACATACATACATTTTTCAACAAGCAGAATACTTTTATCTACGCCAAACATTGTTGAGGGCATTTATGAAAATTCGAGTTATCGAAGTTCGACTGTACTATTAAAACAAAATACTTAATAATTAAATTTCAACTACTGCCTATAAAAACGTAAGGACCTTAAAATGTACTTCAGTAGCAGAAGTCGAAAGATAGGTACTCAAAAGAATATTATACTTTAAAAAGATTTTTTTTAATGTTTGTGTTAGCTAAGTGCAAAATTTTCTAAAATAATAATAATTTTTACTTTCTTATACAAAATGTTTATAAGTAAGTTTAGTAATCATGAAAATGTTCAAAATTGAGATTTTAACGGAAATACGTCTTTTGACCTTCCCTGTGTCAAGTCTGACTATTTTCGGAATTCCGTCTGTGTATGTGTGTGTAAAATTATGCAACTTTAAACTTAAGATTTGTTTATGTATGGAAAGAAAACCTCCTATTTTTGAATAGAATATTCAAACCGGAAGTGCATGTTTACTCTAGTAATGTATTGTGAATTCTGCAATATCTCCGTAACGGCTGCACTTACAGCAAATATAGTAGTATTCAAAATGAAAAATATTAATATTATGCAAAACTTTTATTTGAAAATTTTCTTCATAAAGTGTACAGATTACAAGAAAATTACTATTGAAATTCTTAAATTTCTTATTTACGTTGCCATGGTTACATAGGTATGAGAAATTATACTTATGACAAATAGATTTAGTGTAAAAGTGTTATATATACATATTTTGTTAGATTTTTAGTTCATTTTAAGACTAAAAAACGTCCGGCCATAATAATTCTAATATAACGTAATGAATTATTATATTTTCTTGAATTTTTAAAATTAAATATTTTAATATCCTTCCTAATCTAAATATAATAAACCTACTACGTATAAGAAAGTCTAGTGCAAAACACTACAGATGATTATTATATGTATGTATATACTTCACGTATGCATAAATATAAATTAAGTTGCTCTTTCATGAAAATACTTAATTATTTTTATAATATAGTGCCCAGTTCTGCATAAATATTACATTGATTCTAAATGCATCTTGACACCTATAATACAACAAGCGAATCATGTTTGTTTACATTTACAACCATGACACATGTTTTATAAATATTAAAAGAATTGTCGAGAAAAAAAAACATTCACGGTCTTACTATTATCGTGGTGCCAACATCTACCCGGCCTTGAATAAAACTATTTATTATTTGTATTTCGCGTTCTTATATCAATATCTGTAATACACAACCTGTTTATTATTACCGCATGAAAACAGTACACGAACCAACATAACCTTAAATAAATACACGTAATCGCACGGTGCACGGATGATTAAAACATCGCGTTTGAAAATAACTGAGCCAAGAATTTGACACAAACATGTTTGTCACCTGTTTGCCGTATTGTTTACACTAGCTCAACATTTTCACCTACAGCGACAACACGAAATCACAATACGGACATTTAAATGGAACGATTTATAAATAACGCGTCTTATTTAGCTCATACTAGCATTCTAGGACAGAGCTAAACAAATATAAAATGAAAGCATTTTATCATATGAATGACACTTATGAAAATTGGCAGGGTCAATATTTGACGTAGTAATTATGCATCTAAAATAATATATATATATATATATATATATATATATATATATATATATATATATATATATATATATATATATATATATATATGTATGTATGTATGTATGTATGTATGTATGTATATATTGAAAAATGAACAGCTGTTGCACATCAAATTTGTAAATTTTTAGAAATTGTTTTTTTTTCGTGCAGTTTTATTTTTAATTCATTTCAAATTCATAAATAAATACGGGTCTAAAACAGTTATTTCTGCTGTTAGACTATTCCTATGCTTAAGTTGGTTGTGATTATTGATTATGATAATTGATTAAAGATAATTGCAATGTAATATGTTGAGTAGTTTATTGACTGTGATTTTAATATAAAGGTCAAGTTGTATTGTAGCCGTAAAAATATCTTAAATGCACTTATATTTTACATATATCAAACTGGAAATAGATTAAATACTTTAACCAAAATGTCTTTATTTGCACTTATGTAAGTAACTTGGAAACCTGAAACGTTAAAAATATGATATAGCACTGAAATGTAATGAGGATTTTTTATAAGCTATTAAAATTCCTCCCTTAAGAGTATAGAATGGAAAAAAATCTCTAAACAAATGGAAAACTGTAATTTAACACCAACACCACTGAAAATATAAAAAATAGTATTGAGATTTGATGTTGACTATTAAATTAGCACGAATAACTCGCCAAAGATGCCAAATTCGATCATATATCTAAGAAAAATTAAAGTTTTATAACGACCTTCATCATATCACCAAAAATCACTGATGAAGCGCATATTAGCGCATATATTGACCCGAAATATAACCTAAAAACTTGACTTTCCTAAGATTAAAAAATAACCTAAATACATACTTGACCAAGTCAAAAACATTTATTAATAATACTTATAAAAATAATATTTTATTGCAACGCTGTTATTCATAATTGCTAACAATACATATCTCAAATTGGTAGCAGTTTAAATTCGTAAAACAAACCTATTTTATTATAATATTTCAGTACGATTATACCATTCGTTTTATGTTTATTTATAGCAAATATTTATTAATTCTTTCACTTTTAACAGATTAAATTTATATATACATGGACTTCATTCTTGGTTAATAACATTTTGTTAGTCACGTTTTGAGGACATGCACATTCTATATTTAACATATTTGTATGAACAATTAACTACCTATGTAGCGCAATTGTTAATAATTTTTAGCCGATCTTTATTTGTTTTTAAATCAAGGCAAAATGTGAAATATTTGTACATGTAACACGTATGTATGTATGTATGTATTGCGAATATATTTTGCATCTATTATATGTATGTATCTGATCCCGGTAGTCTTAAATAGAAGGTCGTGGTGGACAGAATAAACAAACATATTTTTAAAATACTGATGCAATAACAATGAATGTATACGAAATGCTCGATTCATTATATGAATTATTTATTATACTCGATTTATTAATAGAAAATCAATATTATATGTATGTAAAGACAGGAAGACGTTGTTGACAAACATTAACAACACATTTTTATAGAATTATCTACATGTCTGAGTAGTCAATTTAAATAAAGAAACGACGCAATTAAACAATTACTTCTTGTACATTTTGTTTATATAAAGCCAACAACTATATAGAAACCATAAACATATGAACACCTCTATTAATTGCAATCAAGCATTAATAGTATGACGCATTTGTGAAATAAACAAACTATTCGCGATTTAAGCTAAGGACTACGATATACATGTTTTTTTGTACTGCCAAGAGAAGTACTGACAGATCTGACCTTCCCTTATTATAGGTTATAGCTGTTAATCTACGCATTTGTTAGATATATGTTAAAATATTAATTTTATATAATTACAATACATAAAACACGTAAATTTGTTAAATAAAAACGTATTGAAAAAAATTATTCGAATTTAGATTAATTTCCTTTTAAATTATTTGAGGTTTATGTGTATACTCCGGGTATGCAAGCAACAAGCTTACGTCACAGTTAATAGATTGAAATTGTACGTTTACACTACTAAAGAATCGAAACATTTTAAATCTATAAATATATTTTTTAGAAACTAAGTTTAAAATTCATTTGTAGGTTTGTTTTTGAATAACTTAACTACAAAAAAAACAAACGTCAAACGAAATAAAACACATACAAAAGTATATGTGAACGTAGCAAATGTGTACAAATTACAAACTTATAAATTAAAAAAAATGTTAATCTATATTAGGTCGTGAAACTAGGAAAAAATAATAAATTTTGTAATGAAATTGATATTCTACGACAGTTTACTTTATTTTAAATAATTTCTGATAATTACTTTTCATTTTACTTCCAATAGTTTTTAAGCCAGCAGGAAATTTCATGTCGATAAGTTTTTAACAGTTTTTAGTTACAAAATGACGTAAGACTGTTGTCTGCGTAAATGTTAATATAGTTCTACGTCAATATAACAATAAATAAAACATTAATAAATACCACTATTTTCTCAATAATAATAAAAAGGTGTGTTTCCGTTAAAATCGCGAGATTTTTTTCATGATTACAATATTTACTTATTACTTCGTAAAAAAAAGTCAAACATTATCTGGTTAGATATGGTGTAATTTCTATGGATTTTAATTATAAATATTCAAGCTATTAATAATATTTGAAAAAAAAATACTGCCTATTAAAGAATAAAATAAATGTTCTTAATGTTGAAATGTATAGTTTTTAATAAAAAAAAACACATTTATCATCTACCCTTAATCATAATTTAAAATGAACTAATTTAAAAAGTAAACTTATGTTATCTACATGCACAAAAATGTTATTTATGGCTGAAATAACGGTTTCAATTAAAGACGAATAATTACAAAACATTTTAATCAAAGTTAGTTTAGTGAGGGTAGTAATCAATTTAATAAATAATTTATAATTTGGTAAGTCTATAAATAAATTTTAAGCAATTAACAATGCATATTGTGAACAATGCGTGAATCATGCGTCACGTGGTGGCATTTATAAATTGAGTACAACAGAAAAGAGCAAAAATCGAATAGATGCTAGCATATACTTTATTTAAGGAACATAAATAAAATGTGCCATGCCATTTAAAAACATTGAACTTTAACTTAAACATATTTTTGGCGGGAAATTAGATGGCCCCTTTTTTCCCGTACACATTTTTATATATCGATAATAATAATAAGAAAGTTAAAGTCATTACTGGGTTTGAACTGAAACAACCTGTGTTGTTACTTGTATGTTTAAATAAATTTATATAAATATATACATAAGAGATGGTGTGAAATCCTTTCGGTGTGATATTCATTTCCGGTTAAGATGTCGATATATGTAAACGAAACTAACAATTTAATACAAATGTTTCAATTTTGGAAATAACATATTTACCTATCTTGAGTAAGATATTGCGTTTTTTTCATATTTCATGCATACACATATATGTAATATTTGTATAAATTACAAATCAAATGTCACAAGAGTTCCTGGTACGGTCATTACCTAGTGAATTTTTTAGTGTGATTTATTCGACATTTATTACTATTATGAGGCTAATTATAATTAAATTCAAACAAAATGCGTGGTGTTTAACACTTTGTTGTTAAACCAGCTAAGCGTTAATTTCAGGAAAAATATCTAAACTTAACAATAATTTGGGATGTTTGTAGAACGGTATCGTATAGATATAACCACCTGGTGCGACATTGTTACGGTACGGAAAATACAATGACATTCAAATAAATATAACTGTATCCTAAATGTATAATACCTACTGCAGATGTATGAAGCATAACAACATGGTTCTTTTGTTTACATACTGTGTAGCAGGTAAAGAAAGCGTATAAACCGAGATATAAGCTGTTAAAAGAAAAATGCAATATATATATATATATATATATATATATATATATATATATATATATATATATATATATATATATATATATATATATATATATATATATATATTATATATATATATATATATATATATATATATATATATATATATATTTATATATATATATATATATATATATATATATATATATATATATATTTATATATATATATATATATATATATATATATATATATATATATATATATATATATATATATATATATATATATTTATATATATATATATATATATATATATATATATATATATATATATATATATATATATATATATATATATATATATATAATTTCAGTGACACCGTTAAACGTTATTGCTAAAACGGTGTCGTTGACCACGAAAACTAATTCCAAACAGAACACAATCATTGCAAGGTTTATACAAGTTATATCTAAAAATAGCAGTACCTACACCAACATGGTCACAAGCAGAAGAATGCAGTTAGTGCAGAGTCAGTTTACTATAGTCAATACCAGCTGTATCGTATTTATTTAATAATATTACACATAACACTTGAAATTCAATTATTTTCACTACTTTCACTTTCTTTATAAGAAATAGTAAATTGTTTACAATGTTACCAACCTACCTACAGCAATACTATATATAGACATATTATGGATATTTGAACATAAGTTACGATATTGATATTATTGTACAAGTTTTTTCATCAATCATAGTTATTGGATTTTAAAGATAAAGACAAGAGGAAGTTAACGAAATTAAAATTTATTTGTGGTACGATTTTCTACTCCAATCAGAGTTGGGTTAAAGTTTGAAACTATTACGGCTAGTAATGAATTCACACCTGATTAACATAATATGTCAAAACATAATTATCAAATCAATCGCAAATTGTAGGTTGCAAATACAAAGTTGAAATACAACGCGCATATCTCTAAGCACTCTATTATTTACATATTCAGAATCATGTTCCCCTCGATATTCCTATTATGTTTTTGTTGCCTTGCACTATCTACGATGAAC
This sequence comes from Nebria ingens riversi, assembly GCA_018344505.1. Taxonomy (NCBI): domain Eukaryota; kingdom Metazoa; phylum Arthropoda; class Insecta; order Coleoptera; family Carabidae; genus Nebria; species Nebria ingens. The sequence continues at coordinate 160,585 of JADQWA010000154.1, read as the reverse complement.
TTAAGGTGAACCATCAAGCTCGTTTAGAAAAACATCGCGCCTATCAAATGAAAAAAAAAAACCCCATTCGATGTGTATTTGCATAAAAATACATTGATAAAAATTTCAATTATTTTCTATTTGTATTAATGGAGAAAAAAATAAAAACTATGAAAAAGTGCCTATTTTGGGACTTTTTTTTTAATGTAATTCGATGTGTATTTGCATTAAAAATGCATGGTAAAAATTTCATTTATTTCTAACTAGTATTATTGGAGATAAAAATATGCACTTTTTCATAGTTTTTATTTTTCTCTCCATTAATACAAATAGAAAATAATTGAAATTTGTATCAATGCATTTTTATGCAAATACACAGCGAATGTTTTTTTTTTCATCATTTGATAGGCAAGATGTTTTATCGAGCTTGATGGTTCACCTTAAGTAGTCAACTGTGTTATGTGTAATTCGACATCTATACCTGACATACTGTGTCCTGACCGTGATAAAATAATTTTCATTATATTTATATTTATAAATGCATTAAAAATGGATATACTGAATTAGGCACGCATGTATATGAGCACGTATGCTGATACTTCAGTCCTCAAAACAAGGACATGTTTATTATTAATTTAAGAAATGTTTAAAAACAAAAACCCTCCCTAAATATATTTTGCCTTCTATTGCAATGAATATCCGTTTATAGACGATACACTAATTCGAAAACTCAATCGTTTGAACCATTTTCAAACTAGTGCATCACCAAAAAACAACGAATTGATTTAAAGATTTACACAAAAGAAAAATATCTTCGTATCAACATAAATTAAATTCCAGGTTACATCACCTATCAATAATTAATATATAATTAAAACGAATCCAGAGATAGAGAATGATAATAGGGTTAACACATTATTGTAGTATTGTTATTTGATATGGTTTTTTTCCTAGACAATTTTTTTATTTAACCTTATCTTAAAATTAAGTTAAGCATTATTTAAGTAATTTATAAAACAAATATTTGACGATTATCGTTTTTGAATTTATCAATATATAACGTATATATAATTATAACCTAAAAATCGAGTTTCATCCAATTCGAAAAAAAACATAATTTGACATTTATCTTACGTGGTTTCATTTTATTTGTGCACTATTGACTAAAAGTAAATTAATAAAAACTTACGATATGTTCTCGAACATTATTGTGGAACATTTGTTCTCGAATATCGGGCACATCTTCAAATTCATTTTCATCCATTTCACCTGTTTATTACGATTAGATTTTGTAAAAAATTGATGGGCACAATAAACAACATTTTAGATTTATTTTGAGTCTGTCGACGACATTTTTAGACAATTTAATAACCAATAAGACACATTATTACTGTATATTACATATTTAAAACATGTTCTAAAAATATTACAACCACTTCAAAACGTACACTGAGCGCAACTGACAAAGTTGAACAAAGTGTCAAAATCACAATCACCGATCAACCAACCAACCAGCTGATAAAGATGCGTTCTTTCACTTTGAACCAACTTAGCTAACTAAGCATTCTCAGTTTACGTCATCAAAATACCCTATACACAAAGTACAAAACGTGGACAACTTGAAGTTAGGCACAAATAAAATCAGATGTAGAGGCACGCTACTATCTTCACAAATTTAATTGTTTTAGAAATATTATCGAATTTTAGCATTATTGGCGAGTTATTCGTGCAAATTTAATGTTCAACATTAAACATCAAATCTGTATTTTTATTTTCTTTTATGAATTAATAAGCAAGTATTGTGATCATGAAAAAAAAATTCTTGAGATTTTAACGGAAATACACCTTTTGACCTTCCCTGAATCGAGCCTGACTATTTTTGGAATGACGGCTGTGTGTGTGTATGTATACGCTCTACAGCCTACACTGTTGAAGATAAAATTATGAAACTTTAAACTTAAGATTTGTATATGCCTGGGAAGAAAACCTCCTATTTCTGAAAAGCATATTCAAACCGAAAGTGTATGTTTACTTGAGTCACTTTTTGCATATCAGTAAAATAGATATAATATAAGTTAAAGATATTAATGATTTGAACAACTTTAGTTTGAAACATTTCTTCAAAAAGTGTACCAGTTACGAGAAAATTGCTATTATCCTATTTATATTGGGTAAAATATTATATGAAAATATTTTGTAAGGTTTAAAGTTTATTTGAAGACCAAAAAATGTCCGGCCATCATAATTTTTCTTTATGCTACTATAGAATCGAACATTTTAAATCTAAAATACATGTTTTTTTTTTTAGAAATCTGACAATAAACTAACTACAATTTAATTGGACATAGTGAATGAAAATATTTTCTTGAAATTTAAACATGTTATATTTTAATTTATATACTATCAAATCAAAATATACTGATTACGTAAAAGAAAGTTTAGGACCATACATGACCGATGTTTCAATACAATTTATTATAATTTTCAGTGGTGTTGATGTTAAATTAGTTTTCCATTTGTTTACCTTTCTTCTGTGAGATGTGTTTTCTCCATTGTATACTTCTAAAAATGTTGCCAAGTTATTTAAGTGTAAATAAAGATTTTTTTTGTTAACGTATTCGACCTGTTTCCAGTTTGATAAATGTAAAATATTTTGTTTATACATTTTTGGGAAAATAAATAATAAAAGTATTAAAATGGCAGTAAATATATTCCAAATTATACAATTCAATATAGCAGTAGTAGTTGCTCTAACATGCTCATGATACATAAATAAGTTTATTTAAAAATTAATTCATTGCTTTGTAAACACTTATATTTAACAGTCCAGTAAAAATGTAGAATACAAAAGGGAGAAAATAATATTATGTTGATGCTAAAAATGAGGTATATTTGTTGTTTTTCCCAATGAAATTAAACTTCTCCAAAATTCATATGCCCCGTTGTTTTAGCATGCTGTTGTGCCTCGACTTGACCTATCATGAATGTATTACATACTAAACACTTTAAAGTGAATTTATTGACATCTGTAAATTGACGACTTGATTTTGCTTCGTGTGCAAGCTGTTCTGCTTCTTTTAAAATTCGTTCATCTTCAATTGGAAATATTGTTTGAATATCCCCACCCTTCAACAAATCAACACTACAATTATTTTTAAATTATTAATAATAAATCGCCTGCTTTCAATATATATGGCAAAATATATTTATTCTTACAATAATAATAATAAAATGATCAACACTTTTTTTGTTTTGAAAATAACTAAGTAATTTAAATATTTTGAAAATATAGTTATTTTAGCTTCTCTCGCATTTATAAAACAACTAATAGTAATTTATTTGAAAAGAAGACAATTTTAATCGAATTCTTTTGTTTTCTGAATTATTTACGGAAAATCACTCTAAATTTTTACGTGCTATGGTTTTAAACAAATTTAAACGTAACTTTAAGGAAGTTTAATATGAAAGAAATTTATTGAGCATATATTTGATTACTTTTGTTTTTTTAAACATAACAAATAAAATCTATAATAACTTTTATATCTGAATTAAATTCAATTGATACATAGTTATTATAATATATAAATAAGTGTATTTGTTTAATGGAGTACTATTTATCAATATTTTAGCTTTATTTTTGTATGAATATTAATAAAAAATACCTCTAATGGTTCCAAAAACAAAGGATCATAATGAATCCCATCGAATAATAAAAATACTCGGTGGGCGTAGTGTTGATCTTCCCCAAATCGATTAATTATTGCATTTAACGTATCAACAACCGCCAATTCAATTCCATAATATTGTGAGAGGACAGCTAATTCAATAGCGCCGCCCCACGAATCAGGTTTCAAAATCCAGCTACAATATTCGTCATTTGGTTTACCTAATATTGCTTCCGAGTAATTTTCTGTATCTTTTGAGACGAGTTCGGCAATGATCTGTCGCATTGATGGCGCAATGGTTGTATCAACTTTGCCGTTAAGAACAAAGGCGATGCTTGTAAATAAACATGAATTATCAGCAGGCACGATTTGTTTTAGTAAAAGACCGGGGCAGTCTAAATTTCTATCAACAATGTGATGTTTAGGAGCCGATTGCGAGACTTCAACTTTTTGCTCTACTATCCTTTCTTCTACGATTAACGTATCACCTGATGAGATGCCACAGTCAGCGAGAGTTCTACTATTATTTGATAGATCACAAACTTTCGGTGGATAGCCATACAAGACGTGTAAATGACCTATAGGTATTTGCGTCAGCGATGACAGCTGATTTTTTAAATCTAATATTGTACTCTGTGGATTCAGTACTTCCACCACTTGATGGCCTGTTTTTGATTTCACACGCAACGCAAAACGTGCCATTATTTACGTTACTTCAAACCACGATTAAAATTAAAATAAATCGAAATCGTACCACTTTACGAAAATAATGTTGACATTTCGTTTGACGGACGTAGTCAAGGTTATTCATACCAACATCAACATAAATATGTTTCCTTATGGTCACCTTCGAACATAAGTCTTGTCCCTTTATAGCCACCTAAAGTCTCGCAACCAGCATTGCATGATTTTAATGCAAGTTATGCAGCACGTACAAAATCAGTTAAATTGCGTAGGTGAATCCATATCATTCGCTTTTTATGTTAGGGTGGACCACCCCTACCATAATAAGCGAATGATATGGATCACCTACGTAATTTAACTGATTTTGTACGTGCTGCATAACTTGCATTAAAATCATGCAATGCTGGTTGCGAGACTTTAGGTGGCTATAAAGGAAAAGACGTATGTTCAAGGGTGTACAATAAAATTATGCATTATATTTATGTTTGTTCTTATTATATAGACAATTATATATATAATAAGTTTTTATTTAATATGATGAATTGAACCACAGATTGAACGTTGATATAATCAAGCAGCTGAAAAGACAAATTTAATGCTTGCGGCCTGCAATACTAGTTAAATCAGAGATCTTATTATTTTAGTAAAGTGAGGGAGATGGGAAACGTTAAATAGAATTTTTATTAAACATCTATTAACATATATCAAAGATAAACTATTATAGTTTCATATAATCGAATCTTTGTTATAAAATTTATTTGTGGAGGGAATTTTTTGTAATAAAACGTTGGTGTTTCAGACAGTTGCCATTTTTCTAACCTCAAAATAATACCTCGTAATTTGGCTTGTGTTTGATTTTGTTTCTAAACTATTTAAAAACGAATAACCATTTTAAAACCCAAGTTGTTATAATAAAATCGTCAAAATGCCACGTATAATGATTAAAGGTGGTGTTTGGAGGAACACAGAGGTATGAAAGTCAATTGGTTTAATATTTTACACCCTACTTATTTCAATTTGATTGTTCAGGATGAAATTCTCAAAGCTGCCGTTATGAAATATGGCAAAAACCAATGGTCCCGTATTGCTTCGTTATTGCATCGCAAATCAGCTAAACAATGCAAAGCGAGATGGTTCGAATGGTTGGATCCCAGCATCAAAAAAACCGAATGGTCACGGGAAGAGGATGAGAAATTATTACATTTGGCCAAGTTGATGCCAACCCAATGGCGCACAATTGCGCCGATTATTGGACGTACAGCTGCACAGTGTTTGGAACGCTATGAATATTTATTGTATGTTTTAATTCAATAACTAAATATGTAATGGTATACATGATTTTTTTTTAATTGAAGAGATCAAGCACAGAAAAAAGAGGAAGGTGAGGATGCGACGGATGATCCGCGTAAGCTAAAACCTGGCGAAATTGATCCGAATCCTGAGACGAAACCGGCTCGTCCAGATCCTAAAGATATGGATGAAGATGGTAAATTTAATTTTTAATATTAAATATTTTATTTTAAACCAAGATGATATTAATTGTATGATCTTTTTAGTCGGTTGTTTATTTAAATTTGCTTTTTTATATAAATTTATTTGATATTATTTAATTTTTGTGGTATTGATAGCAAATAATAAAAAATGTACTATATTACGACCTTAGGACAGTATTAAAGGTTAATTTTCCTGTATCATTATTTCAATCACAACATTAGCTCTATTAAAGTTTGTTTTATCATCGCTATAAAATGAATTTTCCTATTCCAGATACAGGATAATTATCATCTATTACTGCTATTTACTTATAATATGACATATTTTCAATATTGGCCATCAATTTCGCACAAATATATTTGCGTAAAATAGCAAATTTAGGTCTTCAGAAAGATTAAGAAAATCCACAACTAGCTTCAATATAAAATAATGTTCAGTATGAAATGAAATATGCACTTTACGTTTATTTATTTCTTTTTCTTAGAATTGGAGATGTTATCTGAGGCTAGAGCTCGTTTGGCGAATACTCAAGGCAAAAAAGCGAAACGAAAAGCTCGTGAAAAGCAGTTGGAAGAAGCTCGACGATTGGCGGCTTTGCAAAAGCGTAGGGAATTGCGTGCCGCAGGTATAACTGTAGCAGCGCGAAGAAAGAAGAAACGTGGTGTTGATTACAATGCTGAAGTACCATTCGAAAAGAAACCAGCTATAGGTTTTTACGATACATCTAAAGAAGAAATTGATCCGATGGCGCCAGATTTCTCAAAAATGCGCCAACAACACTTGGACGGAGAACTCCGTGTTGAAAAAGAAGAGGTATATATACTTATAATTTAGATTTTTTAAATTTTGTTTATTATAATATATCTATAATCATTATAAACAGGATTCGTTTTAATGGTAGGAGCATCGTTGGGCAATTGTAATGAAAATATGGAGTGGACAGGTCACTAAATATTATACAAATTAATTAATATTACGAAATAGTAACATTTGCGACATTTAGTAGCCTGTCCACTGCACTGGATTCAATGCACGAGAGGGTTAAATTGAAAATTATGTCTTCTGATTAGAATTCAAAAAGATACATATTAATGAAGTAATCAAAAAGAAAAATATATTGCATTTTATTTCAGCGTGAACGTCGTAAAGACAAGCAAAAACTTAAACAACGCAAAGAAAACGATATTCCGCTGGCAATGCTTCAAAACCAAGAACCAGCCAAGAAACGCTCAAAACTTGTGCTACCCGAGCCTCAAATCTCCGACCAGGAGCTGCAACAAGTCGTCAAATTGGGCAGAGCAAGCGAAGTTGCCCGAGAAGTTGCAACTGAAAGTGGTGTTCAAATGACCGACACCCTCATCGCTGATTACTCAATAACACCTCAACACGCTGCAACACCGCGGACTCCTGCACCGCAAACTGATCGCATTTTACAAGAAGCACAGAATATGATGGCGCTTACTCATGTTGATACGCCGCTTAAAGGTGGCTTAAACACTCCATTGCACAATTCAGATTTTAGTGGGGTATTGCCACAGAGTCAGGCATTGGCTACGCCAAATACAGTACTTGCCACGCCATTCAGAAGTGTTAGGAGTGATGGAGCAGCTACGCCAAGTTCAGCTGGATTTTTAACACCCAGAAGCGGCGCTGTAGTACCAACTGTACAGGTAAGAACAATGGTGAATGTCTGATTTTATGTAGTTCTACCAATTATTATGCAATATATACATAAGTGAATGTTATTTTTTTTTTAGAATGGAGTTGGATATACACCAACTCCAATACGAGATAAATTAAATATTAACCCCGAAGATGGTATTGATGTGGGTGATACACCGCAAGCAATGAATAACTATCAGAAAATCATGAAAGAGCAGTTGCGTGCTAGTCTTAATTCGTTACCAACACCGAAAAACGATTATGAAATTGTTGTACCTGAACACGAAGAGGAACAGACGGAAGAGACTCAGGAACGAATGGTTGAAGATCAAGCTGATTTAGATGCGAGTCAACAAGCTGAATTAAAAGCCAAACGTAAGATTAAAGAATAATTATTAGTAAATCATAAAATGTAGCAAAGTAAATAATTAAATGTATTGTTTAGGAGACCGTGAACTCGCGTTAAGATCCAAGGTTATACAAAGAGATCTACCACGTCCATTTGAGATCAACATGGCTGTTCTTCGTCCACCAATGGATAGTCAATCGCTCTCCGATTTACAACGTGCCGAAGAACTAATTAAAAGCGAAATGGTTACAATGTTACATTACGATTCTTTGATAACACCCATGCAACCTCCAGCTCAAGTTACTGGAAAACGACCAGTTGTATCTCAAGCTCAACATCTCGCTTACTTAGAACAAAATCCATATGATAATTTCAACAGCAACGAGTTGGAACAAGCAAAAACTTTATTGAGTCACGAAATAGAGTACGTCAAACATGCTATGGGCCACGGAGATTTATCCTTGGATTCGTACACTCAAGTTTGGGAAGAATGTCTTGGGCAAGTGTTATTTTTGCCCAACCAGAATCGATATACGCGCGCGAATTTGGCTAGTAAAAAAGATCGGCTTGAATCTGCGGAGAAGCGGTTGGAGCAGAATCGAAGTCATATGTCTCGTGAAGCGAAACGCGCAGCGAAAATGGAGAAAAAATTGAGAATTTTAACGGGGGGATACCAGTCTAGAGCGCAAACTTTACTTAAGCAATTACAAGATTTGTATGAGCAGACCGATCAGGCTAATTTGGAGTTATCTACGTTTAAGTTTTTGCAGGATCAAGAAAAGGCTGCTTTGCCCAGAAGAATTCAGGTAAAATATTGTTTATGTTATAAATATACCTCACTCATTAGATATGAATAATTATTTCTAATATATAATTATTGATAATGCATCATTTTATTAATTACACTTTGTCTATAGTCCGGGTACGCAAGGAACAACCTTACGTCACAGTCAAACGTGGCTAGATTGACACTTTTACGTTTACACTACTATAGAAATCGAACATTTTAAATCTAAAATATATTTTTTAGAAACTTGACAATAAACTAAGTTTACAATTCATTTGTTGGTTTGTTTTTGAATAGCTGAATAACTTAACTACAAAAAAACAAACGTTAAACGAAATAAAACACAATACAAAAGTATATGCAAACGTAGCAAATGTATAAAAATTACCAACTTATAAATTTAAAAAATGTTAATCTATATTAGGTCGTGAAACTGGACAAAATAATACCTTTTGGGTTAAACTGAGTCTTTCGATGGCAATCTGACAGCTGCAACGAAATACATAGAAAAGCATACCCTACGAAGGGATTTGTCCCTTAAGCCAGGGCAAAGTTTAGGTTGGGGGGGGGGGGGGGGGAGTAGATCAAGAAAACACATTTGATGAATTATCTGGAAATATCCATCAGCGATTATATGTTTTTTTTACTAAACGTCAGATTGCCATCGAAAGACTCAGTTTTACCAAATTTTGTAATGCTATTGATATTTTACGCTAGTTTATTCTATTTTTAATAATTACTTTTCATTTTATTTTCAATAGCTTTTAAGTCAGCAGGAAATTTCATGTTGATAAGTTTTAGTTACAAAATGACGTAAGACTGTTGCCTACGTATCTGGACTATAGGTTTACATAATTATAGTTATTTAGTCAAGACTAAGACAAGTCTTGCAATAGTACCAAATACTTGGAAAAGTCAAAATGCTCATACTGAATTATTATTTAAAATATTTTAAGCGTATTCATATGCGTTTATGTAAATTTTCATTTAAGAAAATAAACCATTTCTGATGTACCTTAGGTGGTTATTTTTTTAAAATAGCATACATTAATTAAATGTTATAGTCGCTTACTGAAGACGTTACTCGACAAATGGATCGGGAACACCAACTTCAAAAGCGCTATGGTGAACTGCAAGACGAGATTCGTCAAAAACAAGAGCAGTTGGCGGCCGCACAAGTCCAACAAACTAGTACCACAACAACAGAAAACCACTATGACACGTCCGTACCCAATGCTATCTCACCACCAACCGAAGAGATGCAATAAAATATTTCTTTTTATTTAATTACATAACATATTAAAAATTATTCGTGTTTATTATTAATATGAATAGGGTTACATACACACAATTCATTATTTGTATAATAATAAGTTTTAAAATACAATAAAAATCATTATAAAAATACTTATCACAGACTTTTTAATTAACCTCTCGAGTGGTGACTTGATAAAACTTTATTCTGGATGGCGACTTGGATTTTTTTTAACGATAAGGAGTGATGAAAATGAATAAAATACAGTGATGAATCATGGACAACAAACCAAAGATTTTTGCAACATATTAAAACATTCTGTTATATGTTTTTCTTGCAGCAAATTCTCACGATGATATTTTATCACAATTTGATCATTATTATTATTAAATTTAAGACTAATTTGATTTCCTAAATATATCAACATACAAAATTTATTGCAGCAGTAATCTTATACCGTATTGGTATGATAGACTGCATAATACTCTGAAATGCTATTATTACAAATCTAGTTCAGATAATTCACCCCATGAAGGACCCATTTTTAACTTAACAGGAAATGGAATTGACAATTGAACAGATTGTTCCAAGGTAGTTTTTAGAATGTTTGCGACAGGACGTAAATCTTGTAATGGAACTTCATAAATAAATTCATCATGAAGATGCAGGACTAAAGATACTCGAGATCGATTTAAATTTGAAGGAAATCTTTTATTAAACTCTGCGTGGACACATACCATTGCCTTTTTAGCTAAATCTGCTGCGGAACCTTGAATTGACGTATTTACAGCTTGTCTTTCGGATTGACCTAAAATTCCTATTCTCAGTATTTCTTTCTCAAAATATTAATATAGATTACATGAAGTTTTCCATTTAAATTATTCTAGTTTTAAAACTTTCTATCCAAATACGTAAACTTTTAAATTACTATCTTAAATCTATAGATGATTTGACTTTTTAAAATGTAATAAACTTACTTTTTATAGCCGCATTTTCATTGTTGATGAGAGGTAAATATCTTCTTCTTCCCGCTATAGTTTTAATGTAACCCTGCTCTCTACAGAACTCAATCGTGTTTTTAATATATTCTTTTATTTTCGGATAAGTGTTTCGAAATACTTCCATAAATTCTGCTGCCTCTTCTTCAGACGAGCCAAGCTGTTCGGACAGAGCTTTCGTACCCATTCCATAAATTATACCGTAACACAATTGTTTTGCTCGTTGCCTCAAAATATCAGTTACCTGTTTTAAAACAACGTCAATAAATATTTGCGATGCTAAAAATTCAAAATAACTATAAATACCTGGCTCTCTAAAACTTTATTTATTTTTGACGCTATTAATTTGAAAACGTCTTTTCCTGTTCGCATAATATTACATAGGACAGAATCTTGAGATAGATGAGCCAGTAATCTTAATTCTAGTTGGCAATAATCAGCGGATAAAAATATGTTTGTGCTCGTTGGAACAAACGTAGCTCTTGCACTCAACGCAAGCACAGTTCCATCGGATTTAATTATTTCGTAATTTCGTGGTACATTTTGCAAATTAGGTTCATGCATTGAAATCCTTCCTGTTGCACTATGCGTAACACAATTGCCGTGAATTCGATCTCCGTTCAAAGATCGTATAATCGGAAACAACATTTTAGTTAAAGTACAACTTAGTTTGCGCCACTGTAAGATTAGATTTGCTACTGGGTGAATGCTTTGTTCTAATGTTTGTTTATTTGCGCTTATTCGTTTGCCTTTGTATATACCAAGAACCTAAGACATGAAGTTTAAATATTTTAGTTACTCTACTCAAAATCAACTTACAGCAAATAATATCAGCAATAAAAAAAAAAAAATAATATATATATATATATATATATATATATATATATATATATATATATATATTTATATATATATATATATATATATGGCATATCTAGTAAGATTTAAATAACCTCTTTTCACTTTCTTATACGAAGTATAAGTAAATTTAGTAATCATGAAAATGATCTAACTTGAGATTTTAATGGAATTACACCTTTTGACCTTCCCTAAGTCGAGTCTTGCTATTTTTAGAATTCTGACTGAGCGCGCGTGTTTGTGTGTGAGAGAGAGAGCGCTGCTATAACCATGAAACTTTAAACTTAAGATTGATATATGACTAGTAAAAAATCCTCCTATTTTTAAAAGAATTTTCAAACCGGAAGTGCATGTTTACTCTATTATTTTTTTACGGATTCTGCAATATCTCCGAAACGGCTGCGCTTACAGCAAATATAGTAGTATTCAAAATGAGAGATATTAATGTTATGCATAACTTTTATTTGAAAGTTTTTTTCAAAAAGTGTACCGATTATATAAAATTGCAATTGAAATTCTTAAATTTCTTATTTATGTTGCCATGTTTACGTAGGTATGGGAATTACAAATAGATTTAGTGTAAAAGTGTTTCAAAGAATAGTAAAATATTAAATATAAATATTTTGTTAGGTTTGTAGTTCATTTGAAGACTAAAAAACGTCCGGCCATAATAATTTCTAATATAATGTAATGAATAATTATATTTTCTTGAATTTTTATATTTTAATACCCTTTCTACCTAAACAAAGTATACCTACTACGTATAAGAAAGTTCATTGCAAGACACTGCAAATGTTATAACATGTAATTTGACTGCTACTTTACACCATTAAATTCTAACAAATTTAATCATTTTTAATTAATATGCAATTTTATAGAATAAAATAAGAAGTTTCTAGAAGAATATCAAATATTGTGGAAAATAACTTACCTTAGCTACATTTTTTGAAGAAGTAAATTCAAATCGACGTCCAGCTAATGAAAATGCTTGTTGTTGAAGGATCGCCATTTGCTCTTGAACTGTAGTTACTAATTTATTCATTTGATTTTTATCTACGCCCAAACCATTGATTTCCATTTGAGTCAGACAGCAAAGGCTCTTCATTTCAACTTCTTCATTTAATAAAATAACAATTATGAATACAAATAGTCGTCAAATCAAAAGATGCCCAAACAATAATTGATATATATTGATATTGGCTCATCAATACTCAAAAAATCACCATCAAATGTGTTACAGCTCTACTTGTATGATCATAATACTTACGAAATGTATCAAGTAATTGAGCATTTTGTTCCGATAAAAACTCTTTTTGAGATTCTACCACATGCCATGTAACTACAGTTTCTATTGAAGCGCGTATCCGACTTATAATAGCATTATGCAAGTCTAACGCAATACTGCCGACTCCTTTACAACTTCCTGCTAACTGTGCGATTCCAACTGCTTCCGGAGAATATTTTACAGCCTAAACATTACATAATATGTCATTGGCGTGTTCTCAAAAATAATATCTAATAATTCAAAGGCATTCCACAAATTTGCATACATACCATTGCTTGTAAATTCTTCTCTTTGCCTTCTGGTTCCAGAAGCCAATCTGCCATTTTGGGGTCCTCAGCTTCACAATTAATACTAATTTGACATGACTTATACAATACTTTAAATTGTTCTTTAAAATCAAACACTTTCACCACCAATTTCTCATTATTCAAAACAGATTTTATAATATTTACTTTCTCGTTATTGGATACATAATCCGAATTCGTAAATGATACAAAATAGACTGTATTGCCTCCCCAAGATATAGCAATTCCCGTAACTTGTCGTTCACCACTAATTATTTTTTCTTGAGAAATATTCTGATTTTCTTTGTTGGAATCAAGTTGAATGACATTTTGTCCTATTAGTGGTTTCTCTTGTTTATAATGTTCGCAAGCGACAGCAAAAGAAATTGTTGATTTCGTTCTCAATTCTATACAAAATGTTTCAAATAATTTTATATTTTTACAAACATCTATAATATCTACAGAATTTAAATCTAATGGAGTAGTATCTTCAGTTGCATATATGTTATCGTCTAGTTCGATTGGTTTACGAACAATTTTTTGTTTCTTATTTGGAGTTTCTTCAGACAACAAATTATTTCTATTTCTTTTGCGAGGCGTGTCCTTTTTAGACTTTTTCACTGAATCCTGAATGGAATTTAATAAAGTTGAAGAGTTTTTCAATTCAGATTGAGACGTATCCACCACATCTGACACATTATTTTCAGAAGTGTTTAATGGTTCCGGTGTTTTTTCTATAGTTTGTTCCTTTATTTGAAATGTATCAAATGATTGGTCGAAGAAAGATGTATCATCCATTTCTATGTTTAATTTACTAGGGTTTGATTTCATAGAGCAATCTAAAACATCGCATAATTTTGAATCTAAGCATATGCTTTCTTCAAATAAACTACCACTTTTATTACTGCTACTACTAATATTCAAATTCACTTGATTTGTTATCACTTCTTTTATGGATAATGTTGGAATAATATTTTCTGATGGAGTCACTTTATTGTTATTAGTAGTAGATATATTCAAGTTTAACTCATTTGTTGATAGATTTTTAGCGCATGACTTGTTATTCTGGAGATTTTCTGAAAATGTGGGCATTTCATTTTCTATTGGAGTCCAGTTATAATCTTGCATATCATCTTTGCTAATTTCATTTTTAGAGATATTAGTTTCGAAATTTGTGGTATTTAAATTATTAAACGAAATGTTTTCAGACATATTTTCCTCGAGTAAGTCTACATTATTCAATGATGTATCCTTACTTATTTCTAGATTTCCAGAAAGATCTTCGAAATTAATGATATTTAAATTATTATTAAAAGTTTCATTTTGAGTCATTTCACGTATTTCAGCATTAATCAATCCTTTACTCTTTTGTTTCATTTCAGATGTAGGTTCTTTAAATTTGGTGTTATTCAAATCAATAGGTTGGAAAGATATACACTGAGCCTCTTGTAAATCAGCTTTATTCAATGCTGATTCTATATATTTGTTTGAATTTTGAAAGTTAAGTTTTCCAAAATTGCTGATGTTCATAATAATATTGTTGCCGGACACCTTCTGCGATATTGCTTCTTCTTCTAAAGAGATTTGATTCGTTGGTGGTTCCTTAAGTAAATTGATATTTTTACTTTTAGATTGCTCATAATTGTTAGATTTTGGAGTTAATTCTTCAGAATCAATTGCTTGAGGTGTTTTGAAGGACTCAGGAGTGGATGTTTCTAGTTTTATAATATTCATTTGTGTTTGGATGAACTCATCATTTACGTTAGGTCTATTTTCAATTATATTTATACTAGTGTTATTTGAGGTACTAGAAGCATATACAATAGATGGATGTTCACTTCCGTTGGTAACTGTATTATCCCATTGCATAACAGCGGCACCAACTTCAAACTGCAAATATTTCCTACTCTCTTTTATCAATAAATCCGCAGCTTCACGTGCGGTCAATCCTTGTTTTCCTGTAATCCAAATTCCTCGCATCTTCTTCTTCTGTTCCACATCATACGCAGTCTCGCCATCACGTTCTTTCTCGCTTTGAAACGGAATTGAACAATGCAGAATATTCTCTAATTTGCAGACATCAAATGAGGCCAAATCTGTTAAAGTTTCTATGCCAGCATTGTATAAAGTTCTTGCACGCGGACCGTTCAAAGAGGGTAGTTTCATAAGATCTAATAACTCGTGGTGTATACCAAATTGTAATCGGTCTTGAAATTGAGATATTAGAATCTCGACACATTTCCATTTTAATTGATGACAAAAAGAAGTGACCATCCCGGCAAACATTGACGCTGATTGTTGTAAAGATTGTAACATACCGCGAGAACATTGGAATTTATTTGCGACGACATTTAATGGGGTTTCGTTCACTAGATCTTGTAAGGCTAACGCCGTGTAGAATCGGCGATGGATTTGGAGCTTGTGATAAAGTTTCGAACTACTTGTGTTGATTCGTCCGCGTGTAGCGTGGAAAATGTAAGACTCTTTAACACCAACCATTTCTGCTACACGTTTCATACTTGGAGGTAGTTTTTCCCACATATCCAAATATAGCATCCAATCTAAATTAGACCATTGATTACATACACTGTATGGTGTGACTAGATATAATAAATGTAGTTCGGTGTCTAAAACTAGACACTGGCGTGCTTTTTCCACTTCTTCAAATAGTGCTAAGCCTTCTTCTGGTGGCAAAGAAGATGAAAGACAAGCTTTGGCTAAAGATGTTGCGATATATTTCAATTTACCATCTTCATCTTTTTGTAAACGAATAAATTCATTTGATTCCAAGAACTTCACAGATTCATCTATTGGATTATCAATGCCGAGTTCTCCACCTGTTGCTAATAAAGTACAATTCGTAAATAGAGTAACTTCTTCTGGCGTATTTGCTACTCCACTAGCGATAACTTCTAAAATAGCTCTTTTCAATTTCCCAGCTCCTTCAAGACAACTTTCTATTGGTTGCAACCTTGCTGACATCAGTTCCATAGCAATCCTCTTATCAGTTTTCTGACAAATTAAAATACTCTCTCCAGAAGTATCTTTACCCATCCTTCCAGCGCGCCCAATCATCTGCCGATACGTTAACGTATCAATCGGTTTTCCATGGAACATTGGAGTTCTAATAATGACTCTTTGAGCTGGCAAATTAACACCAGAAGAAAGCGTAGATGTAGCAATTAACACTCTTAAGGCACCACTTCGAAAAGCACCTTCGATTATATCGCGTTCATCCATCGTTAAACCGGCATGATGAAACGATACTCCGAAAGAAACAGATTTTTTTAGTATTGCATCTAAGCCAACTGGACATCGCTTGAGTTGCTCTAAAATCTCTGAAATTGCATCAGTTTTAAGCTGTTCACGTAAACATTGTCCGTATAGTGATTTTGTGCGGCCTAATTTAGAAAATGCTACTGATATTTGTTGTGATAAATTTTCACACCAGTTTTTCGTCGGGCAAAATATTAAAATAGAACAAGATAGTTTAATAGTTTCTAAGCATAATTGTAGGATGTTATCGGTGTCTTCTGTTAAATCTGGTGCTCGTAGTAGTTTTCGTTGTAGTTTAAATTCGTTATTGTATACTTCTCCGGATATGAGAGAGAATTCGTGTAAAGGTATTGGACGAAAAGTCGTCGTAAATAATTCGGCGTTAAGCCATTTTGCTAACACATCTAAATTCGGTAAAGTAGCGGACATACCTATGAGTTGGATATTTATTTGAGGTTCTTTAGCGGTCATGTAACGTACTTTTGTAAGAAGTAACTCTAAAAGGTATCCCCTACTAGGATCCCCTAATAAATGCATTTCATCTATAATTATAGCGCCTATATCACCCAAATTCCCTTCATCCAACATTTTATTAACAATACTATTCGCTTTCTCGATCGTACATATTGCTAATTGAACTGTTTTGAAACCACCTGGTGGATTATGTGACCCCATGAACCCTTCGACACGGATGCCGCTTACCGAAAATATATCTTGGAAATAAAACATTTTCTCGCGTACCACAGAGACGAACGGTAATATGATTAAAACTTTTTTCTGTTTCTCGAGCAACGTTTTCACTGCTAATATCTCGGCAACTAAAGTTTTACCCGCCGAAGTCGGTGCGGAATATAGAAGATTGCAATTTTCGTGCAGAACTTTTCTGTTGCCAAGACATTCAACTTGCCATTTGAACATATTTGTTATACCACGCTCTTTGTATTTTGATAAAATATTTTCTGGCAATCCCCATGATGATAAAGATGTATTTAATATTGTATTTTTTGTACTTTTTTCAATATTAATCGCATGTTTTTGATCTTTTGTGCTTTTAAGTACTACAATTTTATTAACAAGGTTTTTAGTGCTATGTATATCTTTGTCATTTTCTTGACTATTTAAGAACGCTGTATCGTTCAGAGTAATATTATTAAATACATCTTCCTCAAATTTTAATGTCATTATCGCTCAATAAATAATAATATAATTAATAAAAGATAAACATACATTCTTGACGAATCGGTTGAGCATCATTAATAATCATCGAAAACACAATTAAAACTTAAAACTACTCAATCATAATATTTACAAATGATACTTTTAAAAATACATATCTAGTGTTTAAATTCAATCATCACAAATCATAATTAAAAGAGGTTTTAAATTTATTAAATGTCCTGGTTTATCATAACCACATTTTGCTTTGTTTGACAGTTAGATTTGAACAGTTTTGAAATATACACACTAGAAGTGAAATTATAAAGGAGAGTGCAACAAAAGACATGATGGTGACCTTTCTTTGAAAATGCGTTCTTTTTACAAAAGGAATATAAAACGCTCACTTCATGCAACATTGTAACCAATCCCAGCTCGTACATAACGATCACAAAGCCATGACATCTTTTTTTCAAAAAGACGCATATTCAAAATAGTCCTGTAATCAAATCAATTATATTCAAATCACATTCGTTTTCAATGATCAAATAATAGCCTAACCAATACCAGTTTATATTAAGAAAATTTAAAAAATCAAATGTCGAAAGATGAATAACATTTTATGTCCACCGCAATATTTAAAAGTAGAATTTCCTATATAAATCGATCTGATTGTTAGATCGTTCCACATTTGCAATTTTAAAAGAGTATTAATGGAGTGGGAACTTCAGTAATATCTTCTCTCCTATTTGTATGGTAGTAAATTTTTAGCGGTAAATATAATTTCATTGTCAGTTACAAGTATTTTATTCGCAATTTAAAATTGCATCAAAATACACATATTTTATAGAATAAATAAGTAGAATGTGATGTTTTACTCACACAACTATAAAATTTATGGATAGCTATATTTTATAAATACCAAAAAATTTAAATTAGTCTTGATAAATTTATTCACAGTCTTGAAAAATAAATATTCATTGTTGTATGAATAAAAAAAAATCATACATAAAAAAATTTACATAATAAAAGTGTCCATCTTCTTGGTACATTAAGCACAATATTCAAAAATATTTTATACACGTGAATAATTAATGAATTTTATATATATTTAAAATATTTATTGCACACTTAAATATGAATATATAAAATAATTATTTGTCACAATAAATGCACATATCAATCACTCTTGAAATATTCTTCATGATTTCGAAATGAAGTACTGCCATCGATAAAAATTGTTAAGATTTCAATTTCAACTGTTTTTTGTATACCTAAAGAAAAATATAAAATGTTTTTTAAAAAAAATCAACCACATAGAAAACCATATATCAATTGTGCAAATGTTTCTTTATTAATGTGTATAGAAATATGAGGCAAGCTATTACCTAGGCATGCTATTTAAACTAAAAGAATTCATGCATATAAACAAAGACCCAACACACCTCCCAAGTAGCTGTCCATAATTTGATGAAGCACTGTTTAAAAATTGTATTAGTGTATTCATTTTATTTAGCAGTTCACGTTAAGGGGTATAGAAATCGAAATGATTTAATGTACTCTAATATGTTACAATAGGTAGCTAAAGTTTGCAGTGAATTATGTCTGATAATTTTAGTACTTCGTCAATGTTTTTGTAAGATAATCTGGCTATTAATCATAATAATATTTGCATAGACAACACTAAAATGGTATCAAAACCAATGAGCACATATACCAATTTTATTAGAATAAATTGATATAAATAGAAAAATGCGACATAAAACTCAATAGAATTATTTTAATGTTTGTTATATATTTTTTTCGTAACCAAGAAGATAAATTAATTCTAGATATATAGTTAATTTATCGATTTTGAGAATATCCAAAACATATACGTAGAACTACAAATATGTAGATTAAATACTGTGAATTACTATTATTATTATTAAATTCTGAATAATTAACCATTTTCTACATACAGTAGACATTTTATTATTAAAATGTTTATTTTCATATGTTCTAGAACAAGTAGCACTAAAATTATCTTGCAATTGTTTTTTGTTGATTATTTTCTATACCCCTTATCAAAATTAAAGGATTTTACAAATTATTTTATACAACCAGTGACACGAATACACTCTTGAAACACCATTGAAAAATAATATTAAGAATAATAAGCAAAAGACTTGATGTAATATGTAGTTTGGTTTTATACTGATTATTTGAAATCAATGTCTTTCTTACAGAATAATGAATAGTAACATTACATTATTATTATCAACATATATTACATTATTTATGTATACATTTTGTTTTATTTTTCTTCGTTTAACAACTACAGTGATGACACGATCTTTATGTTTTAATCATCATAATAATAATTAAAATTAAATAATAATTTTGCAGTTTTAATCACAGCCCCTACACTACACAGATCATCAATACAGACAGTGTTTATTTTTTTACTTTTTTGTATTGTGGTTTTCTTATAGCGTCACCGAATAAATTACGTATGTATATGTAAAACTAACTGACGCAAACCAAAATACAAGAATACCAACATTTTGTGTCTGACATAATAATTCCAAATTGAGTGCGCTGCAAAATATCAAGTTTAAATTTTCTTTGTAAACAAATACATAGATAATATTAATTGACTAATACAATAATGCTAGACTTTTTAATATGTACAGAGTAATGATGTCCATAATTACTTTATATTGGCCAAGTGAATTAATATTAATACGCAGCGCTAGTATCGCTTTAAATTGTAATTAATAACTGCTATATATTATAAAAGATCGAGTTTTATAGAATACAATAAAGTTTATTGGACCCAAAAGTGGGTCACGTTGATTATATTTTGGATCGCACCAAATATTGATACAATTTTTTTTTTTTGTAATTAATTACGATTATGGGTTTTCTATATGAATAAGTAATAACATTAGGTTAGATCGCAACAAACTGGGTAGAATTGGAAAGTAAGTCATGAAGAAAATAATTAGAACTACAATAGAATCCCGACGATATTAAAACATCATCAAATAATATGGAAAACTCATTAGAGTACTACACCAAAAATCTATAGTCTATTCAAATGTTACAAAATTACTTTTGAACAACACGCTGTTTAGAGTCTACACGATTAGGCTTAGGCAAATAAAATGGAGTCTTTCTTACGTAACCTTAAGAAATCGAATTTAACGCGACCAATTGGCAAACGAAATTATTGTTGAGGTCACTAGTGTCGTTCACAAAATGGCTGCTCCAAGTATATTTTGACGCTTTATCCTTTACTGACAGTTAACATATACATGTGTAGTGATTTATTATTAATAGTTTTTTTTTTTTTTGGAAGTAATGGAATCGTACATTTTTGTTTCCCTTTGAATTATATAGACAATTGACAACACATCATTTTTCTGAGTATTTTTTAAATTTCGGTGAAAAATTTATATTGACAACTCGTAAATAAACAAATATGGCAGCAAGTATACTTGAAATAGTACCTAATTTCCCCGCTAGATACCAAGCTGTTAATTTCGTTTGCCAATAGGAGAACGTGTTTTTATATTCATTATATTTAATTTTAAAAATGTTAGATAATCAAGTCTACTGATTATTTAATTTGCAAAATCTCTTATATACTCTAGTACTGTATATGCATTATTGTATGATAGCTTTTCTGAGTTGTATCATTCTTTGAATATTTATACAAAATTCGTAATTTACTGAGTACAGAATAAATGTTAGGATATTCTGTATTTTAGTAACGATAATAACTCGTGATAGTGATATATTTAATGACTTATGGTAGAGCCACTATCTTTGTGACTTGGTCGCGTTTATTTAAATCCCATTGAAGTTATTCTAGTAACGTACAAGGAGCATCGATAATGCCAGTTCTCAATACCCACAACAAAATTATTTATCAATTTATAAATGAAAATAGTGGTTCCTTAGTTAATTTGATACTAGATACGCCTACTGTTAAATCATTTGGCCAATGATACGAGAACTACTAATTCGATTAATGAAACATTAAAAAATAATTGAAAGACTACTAATTGTTAATTTTATTAACAATAATAATCATTTATACTGAAGAAACTTATCAATTATTTATGTTCTTGTTACGCATATTCGAATATTTTCTAGTATAATAATTCTATTAGTAAAAATCTAAAGGTTTTCAAAAATATCACTATTGTTTTTCTCTCTCTCTCTCTCTCGTTCTCTTTTATTCTTTTTTCTCCCATTCATTGACACATGTTGAAACTTTTCATAAGCCTTTGTTTTTTATAAGAGGATGAGCACATTAACAGTAATAGACACAATGAATGTGCAAAAATGGTACAGTGCTGTTAGGATTTAATTAATATAGAGGTGTTC
The DNA here is from genome assembly GCA_018344505.1 of Nebria ingens riversi. NCBI lineage: Eukaryota > Metazoa > Arthropoda > Insecta > Coleoptera > Carabidae > Nebria > Nebria ingens. Next base: position 138,477 of record JADQWA010000154.1, on the reverse strand, counting down.
CCATGAGCATAGTTGTAGTAGTTTTTTTAAAGAAGTTAATAGATTCACATCCCGCCAAACCAAAAAGTTATTCCAGGGTAATGAATATTTTAGACGTTTCAAATGACAATTTCTTGAATTTCGTTTATTTTAATTTATTGGACATTTTGCATCATATATGCCCGTACACACAATTTAATGATTGAGTGTGCGAAAGTGCGCATGCGAATGTGTTTTATCTATCATTTAATATGTGTATATATATATATATATATATATATATATATATATATATATATTATATATATATATATATATATATATAAATCATATATACGAAATGCTTGCCAATTGCACCAAAAATAAAATTATTTATTGTTTTATAAAGAAACAGTTAACTGCAATATGGTCAGGTATATATAAGAAAAATTAAGTACAAATATGTAATAGTAAATCATTTGCTTAAAAAATTAAAATAAACTCCTATTTAAGTCATTACTTGTCGGTGCAATTGGGTATAAGGTTATACAATATATAACAATTTTCTACAGATAAAACATCACGTTGAAAGCTGTTTTCAACATAAAACGCATTCTTTACGTAGAGATTACTTACTGCGTACAGTAATAATATTAATAATAATTCATATAAGAACTCACTCTAGAGTCTAGACTGTGGTTCTTAACTCTTTTGCAGCCGTAGCACACTTTCAAAAAAAAAAAAAAATTTGGAAGGAAACAAATATTACGGTAAACACTAACATGATATTAGTTATTTTCACTTTATTTACGTCATCATTGGAATGCATTTATAAGATTGACAAGTCTGTATGTTTGAAAGTTGGCTTGCAGGAAAATTTCTTTTATAGAACTGCTTTCAACGGGTTATGTTATACTGTATTCGAATTATGAGAAAACGAATAGTTTGATTATTGTTTTTGTTTAATTTTGTATGCTGTAATTTTATAAAAATAAAACATTAAAATAATGAATCAAAAAATGTCATTTTCACAATATGATGATGGAATGATGAAAACATGTATTATACCATAACGAACACTATAGTGGACTGTACAAAATGGAAGTATTAATAATACATCGGAGAAATGTTAGCAATTAACATTTTTTAAATGATTTTTGTTGGTATTATATCTATTTAATTTAAAACAATATAAATTCACAAATAAAAATGCGAAAAAGCTAAATAAATGCGCCACAATAAAAGCAATATTGAGTGAAATTTAACTCACATAGTATTAAAGAGCACGTATAATAAATATGTAAAGCTGCTATTTTTTTGTAATAAAATATATTATAAATATAAAAATAATGTTATCCTTAGCCTGGTTAGTTGCCTGCTAAATTGATAAATAAATTAGAAGCAAGAATGCTCGACACAAGAGAATATTCAAAATAGAACATTCAAATAGTTTTGTACATTCTTTTGATTTTTTGTTACTTGTGTTTCCACTGCAACTTAAACAAATCACTGAGGAATGACTAGCGAATAGCGATAGATGACTGAACGATTACTGACATATATTGTAGTATTTAGTTTCTCATATTTTTGAACAACTTAATAAATATTCTGTTTGATCAATATGAAATAAAATAAAAAATGTCTTTGCAAATCTTTTATTTCTTGTATATTTGATCTACAGGATATTTAATATAAAGTGTGATCAACGTATTGCTAGGTTTCGGTTAGGATTTAAATTAAATTTTAATCAATTTCTTCTTGATAATAGTTGTAAATTTGTTTGTAATTTGAGCGTATTTCAGACTTTTTCTCTTAAATTAGACTTAAGTTTTAAAAAACAGTTAAAACAATCAATAAAAGATGATTTTTTAATATTATGTATAAAAAATAAATAAATAAAAACAACTTTATAGCATTTCAATAAATATTTTTTAGTGTTATGTAAGTATAAATATTTTCTCAAAACAATTTATTTGTAGAAATATTAGTGATACTGCTGATTTTTAGAGTTTAATACAACTAAAAGAATAAATTGTGAGTGAAAATTGAATCAATTTTATATAAATAACCTTGTTATTTTCCTGTAATATTTTGAAAAATATTTCACACCAACGATAAATCCAAAAACTTAATTTAAATCTAACCTCGAAACCTAAATTTTGTTGAGAAATAAATACTAAAATGATGGTTACTAAACTCAGAGATGGGTCAGCATTTTAGATGACAAATGAAATGCAAAATTCAGCATTTTAAACGTAATTTAATTTGGACCCATTCTGTTCCGAAAATAAAGTGATGAGCTATTTTTGTTAACGCAATGTGTGTACTACACAAGTTAGTAGGGTAACATTGACTATCAAGAAAAGAGCATTTGATTGTTTGAAGAAACAACAACAACGATCGATTGCTTGCTTTTTTGATTAGACCACGCATGCAGAGAACACCCCCATCACTCGTCAGCCTATATCCGCATCCCCATTGAGCACATTTCGACTGTATATAGCCTGCCGGTAACTGTACCTATTTGTGGTGGGCGGTGACCGGCGATCGGGCACCGGTGGTGGTACGATGCCACCGCCAACGCCGGGACCTTGTTCCAGCAGCGCAATCCCGCTCGCTTCATCCACCTCGCCGATACACGTCTCCGTCAGCGACGGCTCCAACTCAGGGTATTGGGACATGCGTGATCGCAGTAAGTGTGCATAGGTTCGGTATCTATTCAACTAAGAACAAACATTATTTCATATTTAATGCCATTTTTTTTTTAATAAGAAACGCCCAATGATTTATTATACAAATATAGGATTTTATTAGCACAGGATTACAAAAAAAATAGATTGGTGTCCCAGAATTGTTAAAATATATAGATGTTATTTATACTATAGATTACTATTAAAGTATAAATTGTTGAATTTAATTTTCCAATAAATAATGTGTGTCCAACATATTTATTTATAGACTAAAATGAAAAATAACTTACCTCGAAACTTAAATATGCATCTTTTTCTTTGTAATTCTGTACAACTAAAGATTTAGCTCCTCTTTCGGGCGGTTGCTTTCGATGCTCACCAAGGTCAGCCTCAAGTCTCATAACTCTCTCCTCGTGGTCTCTCAACTGTTCCCGCTGCAAAATAACCATTTTATTATGAAACAAAAAATAAATAACGCAACAAATTTAATCAAAATATGTATGTACCAAGTTTAGTTTTGTGTGACTACACGGTAAGAGAGGCCTTTGGAATTTCTTTTGTGACCCAACACCACCCTCTAGCGGTTGCGATGAGAAACTTGCGCACACAAAATTGATAGTGTCGATCCATGATTGTAACTCTTTCGGATCACTGTCAAACGAAAATAGTTTCAATCTATCAATATATAACCGTTTTTAAGAGCATAACCATTTAAAAAAAATTAAATTTAACAATTAATTGTTGGAAGACTTAAATGTTCAAATTTGAATATTATATATATTAACTTGCGATTAGAAAATTATTTTATTTATATAGAAAATTAAATGTTTAATTTCAACACGAGCTGATAATATCCAGTGTCTAAAGAATTTATTTAAATAAAATAATTTCTTAAATATGCAAATAAACTATATTTAAATATATATTTTTTAATGAACAGATTTATATTAATATATATTTAATGATTGTTGTGAATATTTTTCTTCAAAATTTATTATATAAAGCTGATTTGCATGTTTAAGAAACTGTTTATAGCTAAACACTTTTATTACGAGCTAGACTATATTTCGTGGAATAAAATGTTTTTTATAGCGCGTGAAGCTGTGTTAGTTAATTTTGCATATAGCTCAAAATAGTTTTTCATTACTACAGCAAACTTGAATTGAACTATACGTCGGTTATGCTCTTCTTCAATTGGCTTCTGCAACTAACCTCGTTTGGAATAAGTATTCTGCTTGGTCAGCAGTTTGTAACCGGAAAACATACTGTTTCTTTGTGTAATCGTGTGCTTTGGTCGCAAGTGCATGATGTATTCTTATCGCATTGTGTACATTGTCACTGATTTGATTCTTTCGGAATCCATGCTCGTCCTTATGCAGATATAGTACGAGGTCGCGTAATGTACAATAGTACATTTTCCAACTGCGTTTGTGAAATGGAGCTAAAAAATTGCAGCAAAAGCCTTAAAACAGATTTTTTTGTTTTCAACCATGCTTTGATAACAATTCATCACCATTCGTTGTTTCTACTTGTAATTCTACATTTTTAAATACTAATTCTGACTACGCTTATAATAAAACAATCAATCAGGATCAAATTTTATACATATTTGACATTATTTTAATATTATTCAACAACAATATTTCGATAGTATTATAGAATAATCTTTCTGTAAATTAAAATTCGTTTTATGATCTCCTTAAAACGATTTTTTTTTGCATCTTGCATAAGCTACCAAAATAATCGAATTAATCGATACAGGAAAATCAGTTTTTAATTCTAATTAATTAAGCTTTACAAGTGTTTGTATTCATTATGCTGTTTAAAATTACAACAATTAAATGCATTACATAAATTATGAACATTTCTAAAATTAATAAAATATTAGAAAGTGTTAAAATAACTTTATTCTATTTCTATTTAAAATATCAAAAAGTTAAATTACGATTTTAGCTCAATAAAATCATGTTAATTGTTTTTAACACGATAAATCTAATTATGTTTTATTAATATAATTTCTCGTCTATTTGAGTGAAATCACAATTTCTGGTTTTAGATCCAAATTGTAGGTTTCGATTATAACGCAGTCATCTAGTTAGTGAGCAGGCAATTAAAAATAATATTAATATCTATCAAGTTAAAATCATATTTTAATTTCAAATTAAAACTACGAGTAGAACAATCTAGTTATTCGATTAGTAAAATACTCACTTCGTTTCGCATTGACTTCATAGCAACACTTTCGCATCACATATCCCTTTTTATATTCGATCGCATTCGTAGTATTTGGAATATCCAAAAACGGATTCGTACATAAATTATTGTGATCTGGTGGTTTTATCTGTGTTTGTGAAGTACATTCGTCGGATTCCTCATCTCTGGCAAATGAAAATACAAGATATAATCATATATTTATTGATGTTCGTTTGCATAACTTACAATGCCCATTCCAACGGATAATTCTTTATTGCTTGATACAAATGTTTCAAAATTTCTCTTGGGAAATTTTCACTTTCGTTAAGACCCGCTAGGTTGTCAATAAATTCATTACATGTCATTTTCCGACCAATATTTTGACCGTGTAAATCTGTATTTAATAACATTATTGCACAAGTCAATGTGTGTACAGCGTCTGTTAAAAAAAAAAAGACCGAATATATTGTTATATATATTTGTTTACTTTATTCAAAACCATTCACTGTATAGTATTACATCGGAGATATTTCAAATGGATCAAGTTATAGCGGAGCCTAGACTCCTAGCGTGGGATTGATTTAAAATTAAATTTCAATCCGATGGAGTACAATCCGAATGAAATATCTTAGATATAAAACGAGTCAGTTACACAATTCATACATTCGCGTATTTGAGAATTCGTTTCGCATTCATTCCTTGGAAATACCACAAATATATCTGTGGTGTTTCCACACAAATACTTTTCTATTCAACAGTTTACGTTTATTTTAGTGTGCACAATTCCTTTATGTGAAATGTTTGGTAATTAGTACCTTGTGAATTAAACGAACCAGGATTGCAGTCCAAGTATCTCTTCGAGAAATGTACAAGAACTCTCTCCCTTTCTTGTGTTTCTCCAGTGAGAGCGAACTGTTTAAGGAACTTTCTTAATGCTACATCAAGCGTGTCGTTTTCAAAATTAAAATATTTTAAATACTCTTCAGCCACAGCTCTACTGAAATCGTTGCTAAAACATAACAAATACAGTAAATTAAAACACACAAGTGTAACTTCATTAAAAAAAAGTAGTACTTATTTGTATAAAAATATGTGATGCAACTGTAATTCGTTATATTTTGTTTACACATTTGACCAAGTTATCATATAACAGTGTTCTATATTTCCGGTAATTCTTCGTAATAGAAGTAACCGGTTCTTAATATACATATACATATACATATATATATATATATATATATATATATATATATATATATATATATATATATCATATAGTTAGAAGTACTCGCGGAATGTAGTCATTATATAATAAATAAGTAAGTAAATAAATGTATCTTACTTTTTACTGAGGTGCCTCGAAACATCTGATTTCTTAAAGCCATCGAGAGAGTAGAGTCGTTTGGCAAGACGTATCGCTGACGGTATGTCAACGGCTTTGGGTGAATAGTGAAAACTATGTAGACTTTCGATATCACTATCATCTTCAGACGACAACGGTGGGGATGTTGCTTTGCTACCAGCAATCATACTGGCTGTCCTCGTTCCCGAATCATCATCGCCGCACATGGCTAAGTCATCGTCACATTCTCGTAGCTCCTGTTCGTAATTTTCATTAGTTATCTACAAATACAGTGTAACGCTTTGGCTCACACACTGCTCCCACATGTGATAAAATCAAAACTAAACCCGTATGTACACTTTGTGTCGTATGTCTAATGCTAAACAACAGTTATGAACTATTCTAATCTGGTTTCTAAAGACTATACCACCACAAACTAGCTATCAGTTCACTAGACTTCATGTAGATGTAATATTATATCTATAGTGACTATCACATCACATCACATCACATCACATCACATGCACAACCAGAAATGATTGAGAAATGAATGGAAAAAAGAAGGAATAAGTTAGTGTTAGCTTACCTTGTAGCCTTGAAGCTCGGGTGTTGCATTACCAGAGGCTGACTCATGTGTTTTATCTGAATCGTGCACTCGCCGTCCACCTTTTGGACTGTACGCAGCGTCCTTGTCGGGTCCTTTTACCTGAATGATTATTTTATGTTCACTGTCTGTTGTTTCTCGTGGCACACCACCACTAGCACTACTCACACTACTACAACCATTCTTAGTTCCGGGGCGTCGGTGTAGTTGCTGCTGTTGCTGCGGTTGTTGCTGTTGTTGCTGGTGCGGTTCCGATACAAGTATTGTGCTATCACTATCACTAATGTCACTGATTTCCATTAAATCACGCGCATTTAAAATATCCATAGTCTCCTCGTCATGATAATCAGGACTTGACATATTTGAAATCGCCTCCGAAACGCTTAAATCTCCGTTCGGTTGATGGTAATTATTGATGGCCAACTCGCCAGCGGTGACTGGCATTAGGGGCACACGGTGTGAACCAGAACGACTGGACATCACAGAGGAAGACACTGACGTGGGTGAAGCAGGCGACGTCGATCGTAACGACGAGGAAGGTGATGTGGTGCTGTGTGATGAACTGCTGCCATTCGAGACCACATGGCAACAGGAATTTGGTTCGGACGCCGACGGAGAACTAACGGGTGCATTATACGTCCACACTATTCGGTCACTTGTCGGCGTTTGGGAGGCATTATTCGGAGAACCAGAATCCAACCGTGTATCCAAAAGTGTATTCAGCGAGCTGGTTACATCTTCTTCGATATCTATATCCACGGCGCTCATACTCGAATCCTTCTGAAACTGTAAATGATCCTCGGATCGACTAGTTCGCACGTAACCAGTGAAACCGGAGTTTGTTTTTGTAAGTTCACCGGTATTCGGTACTGAATCACGTTTATTCGCGCTAACAGGCGATGTTCCTGCCGAATTTGTGCCAGATTTCGATGATTGGTGCAACCGATAACCGATATCCGTTTCATTTGGACTCGTAGGAACCGAATTGTGATGGTGGTGCTTGTGATGATGTGTACTCGTACTGTGATACCGTAAACTGTCCACTTTCTTTTGGTGTTTCGGTATCAGACTGGTACTTTGCGGTGTGCGCGATAAATTTAGTATATGCTCGCCCGTCATCATATACGCTTCGAATTTTGGTTTTATGTTGTTAGTGGGTTTATCGTTAGACGATATGGGTTGCCACTGGAATTGATCATCTTCCTGGTAGTTATCACATGGTAGAAGTGATTCTAGTTCTGAACAGCTGCCGTTCGTACCCTCCGAATTGTGGCGGCGTGTGGATGACGTCTCAGTGCGCGTATGACTGCTCATTGTGGTGTGTGCGCTCTTGCCCCAGTTCGGCTGCTGCTGCTGCTGCTGTTGGGGTGGCATCGACTCCATGATATCGATGGGGTCGTCGCCGGCTGCCGCTAATAACTGCCGTCGGATACGCGCCTTTATCACAGGATCTGGGGAAACACCACAAGAGCGATAACGATAAGAATACGTCAAATATTACACAGAATTTGATAAATTAAACAAACTTATGAACGTTTTTATTTCCATAACAATTATTTACACAAATATTTTGCTATGTAGACAGCAAAATTTCTTTTTTATTTCTACTAATTTGCATTTAAAACATGATTCAATTATTACTTTGCAACATGAACTTTAATTTATAATTAGAAATATGATGCTATACTTTAAGCATGCCATTGGATTATATTTAACTGATATTTAATATTGAGATAGCCAATGTATTTTTTACCGAATGTTTCATTCCTTAAATAAACAATTTTATATATATATATATATATATATATATATATATATATATATATATATATACGTTAATTTAAAATTGGAAAATACACAATTTTTTTTTAAATATCCATAGTTTAATCTTCATTCTAGGATTGTTGTTGCTATTTACCATTGTTACATTTATACACGTTTAAAATTAAATATTTTTTAAAATCTCACCTCTTTTTAATTTTAATGTGACCGGATCTGAAGATAGACGTAAACATTTTAATACTGAAACAAATCAAATAATTACAATGCTTTTTCGTAATAACAATGAAAATAACACAGAAGAATATATTAAATATAAAGATTAGAGATAAAAATTCACCATGCAACAAATTTTGATATTTCTGCCGAGATGACGTTGACATTTCAAAAAAATAATTATAGTGATAACATTCGGAAACAAAAACATCATTATCACGTGATGCAAGTAGGACAGTGTCCGTTCTAAATAAAATAATAAATTGATAACAATAATTACCTTCTTTTGTACTAAATCTGTTAACATCCGTGTTATTTACTTCTAAAATAACATCGCCAACCTCTACCTGTAAAAAAAGAAAACTCCAGTTTTTTAACCAAATTTGTAATCGTTTGCACTGTTTATTTATATAATAAGTCAGTTCCTAAATCTTATTAGCATACGCGAATTTCAGGGATCGGTTCTTTTGTTGAAGTTTAAGACAATATTTTCAGGTTTGTCTCAAGTCATAAATTTATATTATTTAAACGTCTTCTTGGTTAACGGTTATAAAACAGACTTCCGTTGCAGAATAATGCGTATATTCCCTTCTTAAACTGTTAAAAAGTTGTTATAATGAAGAAAAAAGTGGTGCAAATAAGCATTAATTATATTAGGATATGTTCTCAGGCATATAAAAATTAGGGTAATGGATTTTGTATTTCATACGGAAAATTTAAAACATAATAAATAATTTATCAGTGTTTTGCATGCATAAAAATTCATTTTGGTCATGATGAAGCGTTGCGTTAAAAAAACGTGAAAACCCAAAATAAAAACTAAGTTTCTTTACTCCAATTCGATTTCCGATTTGCAGAAACAAGTGTACGTTAGAATTTCGCTGGTTAGATTTTCTAATAATACCTATTTCGCAAGTGTTTATTTTTGCTGACATTTCAAATTGCGAAATAACTTTCACTGCATTATAAATTAATATTGTCACATATAAAGTATTCATCAACTACATTCATTAATAATATAATCGGCACAAACTAACTTATAATTAAACAAGCATTGGCTTTGGTAATTAAAATAATCGAAGTAAACAATCAAACCAACAATAATATAGTAATCAATCTAAGATATCATCTGTCATATATATTAGTCAAAACATAGCAAAAATCTGAAAAAAATAAAATCAGTTCAATTGATTTTTGATTTATTTTAAAAATTATTGTTTTACGGCTTTCAGTTATAACCTAAATAAACGTTAGATACATTTAAAAAATGATGATTCAAAATTTTAAAAAAAATGCTTTTTAAGGTCTGCCTTTTTTTGGAGGGCCTAATATCTCCTGAAGTACGGCACTGATGGGATTTAAAATGCGAGCGGATACAATCGGGCACTTACACAATATGTGTGCCAAATTTGGTTGAAATCGGCTCGGCACCTTCAGAGGAGAATAGGTGACTAAATTTGGTCTTACGACTAGCGTGCGACCAACATGTTACCATGTATACGACATATTTATATTTTCGGAACCAGGGCGATAAAAGACGAACTTTAGTTGAAGAAATTTTTCAATCTGAGAATATTATAGACAAAATATGCAGACAAACACTTAAGCACTTCTGTACTACGTTCGGCGAGCTAAAAAGGTATGTGGCAGTGGAACATAATGTAAAGTGCGTCTATGTTCAGGGAATATATAGTAACTAAATTAATACACTTTTTTAATCAGGATAATTGTGTTAACTTCGTATTCCATGTGAAATACGTAGACGTAGTAAACATGTTATTAGAGGATTTCATTTATTTTGTGTTTCTATCTCCAGAGGTGGGCTGGGACTATCAAATAGGCTTGATAATTTTAGTAATTATACTGTTTTGGCTCTAATTTTTAAGAGGTATTGTTTTGCTCTCACGAGGCAAGTCTGTGGTGATTGGCATCGGACGGTTATATGGCCAGTCCGTTTCTGTTCGGCTCTCTACTGAGTATCCACACAAATGTGGTTGCATTTTTTTTTTGTGCAAGCAAAAACGAAGTATTTTGTATTATGAAAAGTAAAATACTCGAGTTTTAGTCACAGCACATTCTATTCGGCCTTTAGACTTGTATGCTAAATTGGTAGAACAATAAAATGAAATTTAAAAGATTTTCACAAAAGAATTTAATTAATAAACGAGCAACAGGAATAAGTTAAAAGTTTAGATTATATTATAATTATATAACGAACGCATTTACAAAGCTATATTACTTTCTTATACGAATGTATATAAGAAAGTATTGTAATCATGACAATTTTCGAACTCGAGATTTTTAACGGAAATACACCTTTTTACCTTCTCTGAGTCGCGCCTGAGTATTTTCGGAAATATATTTTATAATCTGTGACAAAATAAATGATTTGTCAGTTCTAACGAATTTTAGGGACTTGTCGAAGAAAAATAAATATTTAACAATTCATCGCGTAAATAAACTTCTGGTAAAATTTGACAATTTTGGAAGATTCATGCACTTTTTTCTCTAATCCGGTTATGTAGGCCGAATGTCCTATTAGAACACTCGCTTGAGCAACTGCCGGGCAGAATGTTCTGTGACCCGAGTTTTATTTCCGATGTCAGTAACAGCAATGACAGATGGGTATATTTTTCAAGGTATACAAGAATGCAGCGGTTTAGATTTTGTCGTAAAATTTTATATGTCAGAGATATATTCTGCATACACTGACGTTTTGTATTAAAAATGTTTGAAGAGCGAGGTGTTGATATTGTAAAATATTTGGAGCGCTTCCAGGATAAATTTCGGAAAATTATACTACTACTGGTGTGTAAATATGATGTGATGCAGTGTTTTAATTATAAAATTAGTAATACCAAAACAAACAAATTGAAAATTAAGCAAATACGAACATGTATAATAATTGATATTTATCTGTTAGTATTTTGAATTTTTAATATGAATTTAATCAAATTGCTTAACATAAATAATGTGCATGGTTATTTGGGTAAAAGCATTTTAAAACGAAATTGATGTATATATTTTAAAAAGCAATCTATAATATCAAATACTATCTACTTATCGTAATTGATTACAAGAGGTATTCAATTAAATTTATGAAACCATTTCATTAGGGTAACAGTGCGATCAATCAATTTCAAAAGGGTAGGAGTTCATTATACACATTTTTTGCAAAAGTTTAATCAAGCCGAGACATCTAGTATTTACTAGTCTATAAAAAATTTATTCATTTGATTGACTAAAATGGAGTAACATGCAATGTTACAAAATAGAAACTCGATTTCCCTTCTTATTACTATCTTATAAACAGATAAACTACGGTTGACATCACATATAAAATGTGCACTAAAACCGTAAAGTAAAACGAAGAAGATTTATAAAAAATGTTGCACCAGAAAGCAATATAACAGCGGGGAGCATGCAAAAATGTGTGTTACGATGAAATCTCATATTGATATGAGTGATATAGAAAGGGGAGGTTGAATCAACATTAATCCATTTAAAACGTGGTTGGTTGAATGTTTAGACGATTTAATATGATTAAGAATATATATGTTCAGAGCGTTTAATTTTCTATGTGCCTACACCACAGTATCGATTTTCGGAAAACCGTGAAGGGAAGTGTGTAAGAGAGGAGACACAATGTCCCCGCTGTCTGCTCCTTTAAAGCAGGCACCGTTTTCGTTTCACTGCACAATAGCACGATGAGTGTTCTTATCATTAACTACATATAAGACATGAGTAGCTGGTATCTCCATTTTCAATTAAGGCGTATGCTTCGCACTACTGTACTTTGAGCAATTGAACGTAAAATTAAATTTCTTCGGAAGTGGATTGTAAGGCTCGCTAAAGTTTTTAGTGAGTGCGTTTTGCTGTAATTATAGGCGCGTTTTTTTTTTAAATCAAAATTGTAAATTGATAGACAAATGTAAAGGTGTTTTTAGTTAAAGTAATTTACCCATCATTTGATATTTGATTAATAAAGATCGCCAATTGTTTTAATGAAAATGAAAAGTAATTTGATTTAAAAGTTCCTTTGACTTTCTATATAAAACATCTGCAGTGTTTTGCGCTGGACTTTCTTATACGTAGTTGGTATATTTTAATTAGATAGGGATGATATTAAAATACAAATGTTTAAACATTCAAGAAAATCATTACGGTATATTATAGTAATTATTATGGACGGACTATTTTTAGTTTTCAAATGAACTTAAAACAAAATATTTATATATAACATTTTCTATATTTTACTAACCTTTGAAACGCTTTTTCACTAAATCTATTTGTGACAATAGATGTTAAATGTCAAAATATTTAAATCTATTTTATTTTTCTGCAAAACAGTTGACAGACATAGTTGATACGAATTAATAAATATAATTTCCCATACCTACGTAACTATGGCAATATAAATAAGAAAAGAATGAGTTTCAGTAGCTGGTACACTTTTTCAAGACACTTTTCAAACAAAAGTTGTGCGAAATATTAATATTTTTCATTTTAAATATAACTATTTTTACTGTAAGTGCAGCCGTTATGGAGACATTGCAGAAACCACAAAAAATGACTAGAGTAAACATGCACTTCTGGTTAGAATATTCTTTTCAAAAACAGTAGGTTTTCTTGCCAGGTCTAAACAAATTTAAATTCAAATTTTCATAATTTTACTTTCTACAGTTTGGCTGTAGAAAGTTCTCTCTCTCACACACACACACACACACACAAATGCAGTTCCAAAAATAGTCAGGCTCGATTCAGGGAAGGTCAAAAGATGTATTACTTCGTATAAGAAAGTAAAATTGGTTAAATTTGTACTTGTCAAGGTATCAAAATGTTTTAAATTTGTCCCTTCCAAGTAATAAATAATTGTCGTAGGACGCTATGAATATCAAAAAAAAAAAAATTATAACAGTCCAGATGTTTCATTATTAATATCAAGAATGTTCACCCCATATCTCAAAACTTGATTGATAATTAGTTCAAACAAAGAATAATTGACAGTAACGTCATTTTGATTTGATATTGTTTATTTGAACTGAAGCATAACTAAAAACGGGCTTTCATAAAATTAAATATAAGATTACATTATGACCAGATGCACCTAATATCAGTTAACGCTAAGCTTAGCTCAAGCAATTCTAATTGACTGTTTTATAGAGAACATAAATGATCAATTGTTATAAATTCAATCGGAAATAAGAAATTTATGAAGATATTTAAGGTTGCTGTTTTGTTTTGACTTTTTCAATATTTCAATTTTCACAATCGAATAAACGTATTACTGTATATCTGTCAATGATGGGCCACAATAAAAATTAAGACAAAATATTAACCTTTTCTCTTCCAAATGTCCGAACAAATTTAATAATATTAGTTATTCTTATAAAATAAGAACATTTGTTGTGAAAAACCTTAAATTGTATCTTTTAAATACACCTTATTTGATTTATAATTTTCTATGCTTGTGACAATAACCTTCAGATAGAAATAGCGTTTTTTTTAAAATAATTATTTATTTAGTGAGTCATTTTTCAGAAAATTGTATCGAATTTGCTAGTTTTTATTTCAAGTTGTGTTCTATTTATTTGAGAAAATTACTATTTATTGAACACTAGCTACTTATTACCCAATGATTAAAAATTAAAATTATAAAAAAAAAATTATTTTAGAATAACACATTTTGCCAAAAGTTGCAGTCGGTATAACAGTTTTGTACGGAATCGTTTGTAACACAATTTGAATGAAGTTTTGAGAACTTTAAAATTATGTAAAATTATTTATATTCCACAAATAGATTGCTAGAGTAGTTTAGGTTATCATCAAGTATTGCCAGATCCAAAATATAAGCTTTACGAGTCTTAGAATTTAAAATTACGATCCATAAACAAATATTCAGACTAGTTCAGTGTATCGTCAAGTATCGTAAGATCCGAAGATATAAAACCGCCGGAATAATCAGAAGAAGAAGGTGCAAATGGGTACGCGTGTACGGGCTGCAGAATTGCCAACCGGAAGTTACCGAATGAAATGTTCCCACGCCACTACATTAAATAAAGTCGAACGATGTGTTCGCTGCATGTATACGTACACACATGTATCGTACCCATACGATATAGTCACGGACACGGATGTTTGCGGGTGATTCGCAGGGTGTTTCTTCAATCGATATCTGAGTTAGCGATCCTTCTGAACGGAACGAACACTTTCTTAGCCGTAAATTCACTATAGGTACCACTACCGAATACCATACCACCATTTCTCTCTTGCTGTGCGAAACTGGGAACGCTGATTTTTTTCTTCGCTAATATTTGCACCTGTGCTTGAAGTATTTGATATATGCGTTTATGTAACGTATTGATAATATAACAAATAAGCATTAGCAAGACCAATGCTTACAGCTTCCCTAAAGTAAGATCTACTTTATAAACAAACAAAACAATAATAATTTATCAACTATCACATATTGGTAATCAAATTAAATATGAATAATCCCTGGATCATAGAAATTAATGTTATGTAGCAAAGCAAAGTTCAGCACTAGTGACATCACTTAGTTGCGTGGCACACTAAAGGTATAATCAAACAACTCATTCTAAGGAATTAGTGCGCTCTAGAAATAGTAGTATATAATAGGTGCAGCAGAAACGAATGAAAGGTGCATTTTTATTTGGCACGAGCTCTAATATCAGCGCTATTTCACTATTCCGATATATAATTTATTTTTTAGTTAAAATTACATTCTTATTATTCAATAGCATTAAAGTTTGCAACCCGCTTTGCTAGACAGCTAACTTAGTTGCTATAGTTACGTTATTTTAACATCAATATATAGAATAGGCCATCTGTTGGTTTCTTTCTGAAGTGCGTGTTTATTTCGACAGTTTGCAATACGGACGCGCTTATTTAAGCGTAAAACGATCCATTTCTTATAGCGCAGTTTTGACACTACATATCTATCAATGTCAAGCGCGTCAGTGTTACGAACTGTCAAAATAACACGCACTTCAAAAAGAAACCAACAGATGACTTTATATTTGCGATTATTTTTGTATATTGGTGAAATATTGACCAATTTCAATATCACATTTTAAGCTATATACAATTTCCAATTAATTTTTTTAAAATTAAAAGCGGTATAGAGAATATTTAATCATCAAATAATGCAATTTCCGTTGTAATTGATTGCATGAAACCGTAAACTGTAAAAAAAAGAAGCGTAATGAACCAAAAAGTACAGATGAGTATATACGCTGGTACTATATGGTAATAAAATTGATTTTTAAAGACTCATTTCATTTATATAACATGCTTTTATGCTCAGAATCATCCTGAGAATTATTGTCCCAATGCTAATTTTGCAGTCTGTTTTGTTTGTTATGCAAATAAGTAATTTTAGTTATATTCTGTTATTGGCGTATCCCATAGCACTGGGGTAATATAAAAAATAAATGAAAATGTTCAAAGTAGGTGCCACGTGTCAGTATATCATCCAATTTAAACGAAATATTACTTACGAGCAAATATGAATTGTTAAATATATTCAAAGTTGGTACTATGTAAAGAAATTTTGAACGTCATGTATAAATTATTATTTAATAATATTTCAAATGTCAACAATGAAACATATCTATTCTATAAAAATGTAGCTTTTATGTTAGAAATAAATGACTTTTTGATTATTGATTGGGCCCAATTTATTTAAGTTATATATAAATTGATATACTACCTATAATTTGATTTACCTATTTCTATATTCGTATTTATTAGGTATACATTTAAGATATGTGTTTAGCAATTTTATAACAAAAATAGTAGAAATATTAAATTAGACTTTAGAATGAGCAATCTGGTACTTTTTTGGAAGTTAATTCCAATTTACTTAGGTTAAATTGCAAATTTTCGATAATAACTATGCAAGGGGCGGCAGGTTATATTCTTGATTGTGAGTGCGAACAAAAGGGTGGCGCAGTAGAAAATTTTATTGAAATGGAGCGTAGCCAACCCTAAAATACAGTGCGCGATAGATTTGGTTAAGAGTACCAACCTATCTTTTTGGGATTATATTTTCTACTTAAGTTTAGTGAAAATTCTATGCAATCTAGCTTTACAATTTTAGAATAAATCCATTTTTTCACCCACACTATCATTTATTGTGGGTGCACTTGCGTCTTTGCACCCACATGCTCCCTCCCTGTAACTATGGCTGCAACGTCATTTTAATCAATAAAAACACTCAAATAGCAATACGTATGTGGCTTCTTATCAAATTACAGATTACAAATAATACAATTTGGTTATGAATCAGTAAAGTTAGTTTAGCAACATGGACATTCATTTTGTTGTAAGTATAGATATATGAATGAATATTTTCAATATATACTAAACAAATAGTGTTATAAAAATGTGTTTATGCATTTACTCCTATAATTAGACAATCGATATCATCAGATTTGCTGCAGATCACAAAACGATTCAAAGCTGTCTAATCTATTTATAATTATAGATAGTGAATTTTCAATTATGTCTTAATTGTAATTCGTAATCCAATTTCTTAATTCATAAAGCGTAATTTCTATATTTAGTTTAACAAAAATATAAATAGCATCTATATTGTACAGCAGTAGTGTCAACAGTCTTCTACACACATCTAGGTGCAAGCTATTCCGAGTAGCCCGTGAGTATGTTATTTAGGGTATTATCATTTTAAAAATTATTCTTAACAAAGCATAAAGGTCATTGATATAAGTGTAAAGGAAGTTATATAAGTACCAAATGTAATTGTAACCTATTATATTATTGCTTATATTTGAAAGATTAATCTTGAAAATGTCTTTAGAATTTTTATCTTGAGGCAGGAAAAATACTATACGCATATACTTGTTTTACTGATGTTCATTTAAACAGTTGTTTTTATAGAGCAAGTATTCGCCCTCTACTACTCCCACGGTGTACAGTTCCCCAGGCAAAACCGCCCCCACATTTCAACTCGACTTGCTTGAATGATATTTATAAATAAAACTAATTTAAAAAAACGTGTTTACTTGACAATTATAATGAAAATATAATTCGAAATCACTCTGATTGACACTTATAATCCTGTGGTTTCATATTGCATAGATATACAAAAATGTTTCTAATCAAAGAAATATTTTTAAATCAATTTAAAATTATGATTTGCATTCCGAAGGTTGTAACACCAAAACATAATATGAAACTTTATTTTATAAAAGACATTTCAAATTAAAATTTATTTTGGTTAAAATAAACATACAATATGCTGTTTCAAAATCATCCACGCGTTCTTAGACAAAGAGTAGAATTAGATGAGCAGATTTAAATATTCATAAATATAAACAATAATATTTATAGCGATGAGCCGTTAAACGTAGAAGATTAATCACTAAAGGTGAACTCATAAAATAGATAAGTTGCGTCACTAAAACACTTTTTGTTATCTCATATTCGCTTATTTTATGTGCGTAGCTGCGAATAGAGGTACCTGTTGTCAACATCTGGGTTTTTGTATAAAAGTCAACATGATGTTGATTTTTATATAATAACTCAGATAAAACAATAGCGCAACTTAACCGTGATGCCAACACACCATGTGCATTATTAAATGCGGAAAAGAGATTTGAAGATAGTGTAGTAATATGTCGAATGATTGATATTTGTTTGAATATTTGAATGTATACATTTGATGTAGTAAATAAACATCAATTGACTGACTGCTAGCTGTCATTTGAGTTTCTTGAAAAACTGAATAAGTTAGGTTTATTTGACAGTAAAACAGGAAACGAACACATAAATCTGATATATGGTCGGATGTCCAATATATCAATATTTAGTAATTTATGGTTATTGGTTTTTCTATTCTAACTGTCGCCAAATCTGGAGACCTAAATATATTTATTTGTTGGCTTAAAGTATTCTATTGCTGATTATAAATAGTCAATCATCGATTGTGGTACCTTCTTTATGCGTATACTATAATAAATTGTGTATTTACGTGATTTATCAAGTTTTTTTTTTAATTTTTCTAAATTTATATTAAAAATCAAATAATTTCATCAATTTCAATAAAAAAACAAGAAATTTTAATTATATTTCATTGAAATTGAAAAAGGCGCAAATTTCATCAATGACAACATAAGTATTGTAATAATGAAAATAATCAATCTCGAAATTTTTAAAGAAATACACCTTTTGACCTTCCCTGAATTGAACCTGACTATTTTTGGAATTCCATCTGTCTGTGTGCATGTGTGTGTGTGTGTGTGTGTGTGTAAGAGAGAGAATGTAAATTTTTCTAATAAAAATGAATTTAGATCCGTTTGTCATACCCATTATACATTAAGATGTCAATTTTGTCTAGATGAGTTCAGTTTCATTGCTTCAATTGAATTTCAAATTAAAACTATTTTAAACTCCGTTGTAAAAGAGATAAATCTAGTTTCAGTTACCTGTAGGACTTAATCTAGAATTGTACCACATTCCCTATAGAATATCACAACTGGATTGTTCGTTAGGAATTTATTTCCCCCCTATTTTAAAGAGTTTTTCCCGGACACACAGAATACCGCTAGTTTCAATGAAAATAACCGTACAAAACATCCTTTTGGATTAAATCAAAACAGAACCGTGGCTTACATTGTTTGTAAACTCATAGTTGTTTGTGGAAAAGTTACATTTTCCAACCGTTAAAACCTTTGCTTACCTTAGATTTGTTCCCTCTAGAGAAAAAAATCGCACTGGGTTTAGATTATATCATGGCTTCAACATTTTAAATATACAAATTGTAAAAAAAATTAAGCACGATTTTATTACATTAAAAAAAAGCAATTTTTTATTTGAGGTGACTTACTCATATATTTTGTTTTATCATCTTAAGAAATCTGGTAACTATGGAATTACAAACAGTGGATGTAGGTTTGATAACTCTACTGCGGCAATTTAGTATATAAGCGATACATATAAATACACCGTATATATTATATATGATTACCACAGGCTCACCAGTTCATCTTATCATCTAACCACATAACGAAATGACTAGTAGTTTGTGTATTACAAATTATGGCAGCATTTTTATTTACATCTAGCTACATAGAGTAGTGACATCTCTGAATCACTTTGTCAACTACAGCAATTGTAATATCGCATGTAACATTATCAGTTATGGATGCTTTTAGACGAGGAATGAAAAAAGAAGTGAATGGAGACATTTTCAACCTACTCTTTTCATTCTATTATCAGAATAATTGTATAATCACACTTTTGTTAAGATTTTGCTTCCGTATATTCATAACACAATTAATATGCCAAAAATAACTTTATTGATCCATACCCAATTTAATTTATTTGAAATCTGTTATTGGATTCAAAGTACGATAAGTACGTATCACAATTTAAATCAACGAGAATCTTATTGGTTAGAATTATGGCCCTGCAGTAATTATAATTGAAAGATTGAAGTTTGCCAACTTGTAATTTAATCAGAATTAAGTAAATTATAATTTGATATTTAGATATGCAGTAAAGTACATTTGTAAAAAATTGCTTATTCTAAGCTAATTTTAATTTCGATTTGTAAATATATCTTTAGGGAATCTAGTCAAAATTAACTTTAAATTTTAACAAAATAAAAATATGGATTCAGAAACGGATATTACAGTTAAAATCGTGAATACTAAATTGCAATACTGACTTATATTTTATAGAAAGATGAAAAACGATTTTTTTAAAAATTATTTTCAAATCTGAAAATGTTTCAGATACATAAACGAATACAAACTCTGCGTGTGCATGTATGTACGGTACGCCAATCTCAAAAATGTTATAAGTCAACTAAAATAATGTTTACATGACTCGCATTTCTCTGTGAGTAACTATAACGTAATATCTCGACAACATAATATGTTATGTTTTATGTAACCACAATATAACAGAGACTTATAGTCATGAATTCTGAGAAAAGCTAATGGCGCTTTTAGCTAAGGTACATACATTTAATGGCGAATTTCTGAATAAATAAACAATATATATGTAATATAATTAAAATTATCAAAGTGACAATCAAACCAACAATAATATAGTAATCAATCTAAGATATCTATATTTATATAAATTCGGCATCAACTATAATATATATTATTCAAAACATAACAAGTTCAATAGTTTTTGATTTATTTTATAAATTATTATTTTCATTATTTTTTACGGTTTTAACTCGAATAGATTTCAGATACATGAAAATAACTGTAATTTTACGTAGATTTGATTTGGTGTAATTTACATTTTTTAAAAATGTATGTTAAGGCCTGCCCTTTCTGGGCCCAATATCTCCAGAAGTACAGAACTTATTAGATTTAAAATGAGAACGGATTCAATCGGGCGTCTACACAATATGTGTGCCAAATTTGGTTGAAACCGGTTCGGTACTTTTAGTGGAGAAGAGGTGACAAATTTTGGTCTTACGGCATAGCGAGCGATCAACATGTTGCCAAGTATATGATACACATACACTTTCGGAAACAGGGCATTGCGAAATGAATTTGTGTGAAAGAATTATTTGAATCCGAGAATGTTACAAATACTTAAGCTCTTCTGTACTACGTACGGCGAGCTTATAAAACGTTTGATATTTAGAAAAATATATTTTGCTTATAGTTTTCACAGAAATGAAATAAAAGAGTCTTAATCTTTGGTTGGTGGTTTAGTTTAATAAAGGCGATATTGCCAAACCAGTTGTGACTGACATCACCCTAGCTTAGTATTGAGAACGGATATTACAGATGGTGGCAGCACATTGTCTATTAACAGTTAATCCTGAATTAGTAGTGTTGAAACCAAATAGCGAATTTCAACCGAGAACTACGATAAACACGAGAACAATTGGTTTGCCTTTTATTTGTACTATTATCGATTTTGCTATTCAAATAACTTAGATGCGAAATCAAAGGCATTTCGCCGCCATACATTTTGTGTCATTGTGTCAGTTCTTAATTAGGTAACTTATATGTTTATTCGAAATATTCAATATGGCACTCATTGAAATGCCGAAACACATTTGTCAAATTAAATTTCAAAAATGTTAGCTGTCGAAGGTGTGGCATTGTTTGGCAAATTGCCAAAATCGTAATGTTATTTTAATTAAATTTTAAATCATAATGGCGTTTCTTAATCATGCTTGTCGAATAACGTAAGAATACAGCAGCTTATTATGTGTCAAACACAATTACTTACAACGGCAATATTTTAATTTATATAGCTTCGTTTACGAATTGAGAAAAGACGATTTGTAAATGTTCATATTATATTACTTTATAAGTCTAATTTATATGAGTGTATTATTATTATAATAATAAATTTAGAGGATGTTTGTTAGAATATTGAAAATATAAATTCGAAGTTAATTGAATTGAGTCAGAGAGTACTTAGGTATCTAAAATGTAACATATTGATACGAGCGACCTCAAGTGCTGATTTTGTCGTGATGAATACGAGAGTGCACACCCACGTGCTAGTTTCAAACAAACATTATTGATTTTATGAAAAACAAACATAAATTGCAACCTGCGACATTGCATATTTATCAGCGAACTTTTCATCTACATTTATTTTATATAGAAGTTGTAATATATGTTCAATAAATATTTTGGTTTGCACATGCGCCATTTAGAACTCGGTTACAACGAAAAGCTCGACACCTTAAAACATACTTATTTTGGTCTACATATGTAACGCTCTCTCTCTCTCTCTCTCTCTCTCAAACACACACACACACAGACAGACGTCATTTTAAAAATAGTCAGTTTCGATGCAGGGAAGGTCAAAAGGTTTATTTTCGTTAAAATCTCGAAATCATATTTTTTCATGATTACAATACGAAATACCACTTCGTATAAGAAAGTAAAAAGTATATAGTAAATTTCACAGATATAACGCAGAAAATATTCAAATATTGCTCTTATTTTTAAAACTTCATATGTAGTTAAATTTTCAACCGTATTTATAGAAAAGTTTATTGGTGATTTTAGATAAATCACTTTTAAAAGAATAATGAAAAGGCTACTTCCATCGTTAGACATTCAATAAATAAAGATTACCCATTGTGTCCATGGAAATTAAAGGTGGTTTGAGACAACTTTAATTTTCTGCAAATACAGATGTTAATTCTATGAGAATAGGTAATCAGATGTTGAAGTGCCCATACGGGAAATAATATGAAACAGTCGACAACGTTAGATTATAAATTATATAATAAATATAATTAATAATCCGTTTGTTTTATCTAACTCATTAATTTAAGATTATTACATTCTTTTAAATGAATAATGTTAATGTTTTTAATTCCATTTGTTTATTCTGTTAATCGTAATACAAAATTGCATTTCATAGTTATAGCATTGTTTATAATTTTATTAAATTTCGTCTTTACATCTTTTACGAGTAATTGTAAACAAGTTTCGTAAATTACATTAATAGTAACACTGGTTGATCAATTATGTAATGAGGTGCATCGACCAAGTCAAACGTATATGTTTATACGAGCACATTCACATTTTAACAGCGTAACTAATAAAAAAAAAACAGTAAAAATGTGACATTTGTTATATCCGAGTTGCACTGTATATAATATACAATTACATTTGTTATCTCGTAACATGGTTTAAAGTAGAAATTAACACCGATAACGTCATTGATATAATACTAACAGCGTTTTCCACGTAAGTATGTCTTTACTCTTTAGTTTGTATTCTTTTTTCATTCGCTGTTTGTGATAGCCCATTTGATAAGCTAGGTTACTTTACTGGTAATTGAGTGCCATACAACGCACTGAAATCGTTAGCACAAAACGTTATATTATACGGCGAGTTGTATTATTAAATTAATATCTACAAATAAGCACATGTTATGCAGTAAACATATCGAAAACCATTGTTATATAAAGAATAAAATCGCAAAATATTTTAAACAATAATTATCAAACGATATTTTACAACTGTCTATTTATATTTTATATCATACATACACACACCCACACAGAGAGAGAGAGAGACATACATATACACACACACACACAGACACAAGCAGACAGACACACACACACACACACACACACACATACGCGCGCGCTCAAATACACAAACACACACACACACACACATTTCAAGATGATATTTATTCCTTTATGCATTACATATGCCAACACACATATAATGGAGTCCGAAATTAATATTTATATACCTATTTGCTTTAATTCTTAGAAATAATTTTATATTACATTTAACAAATAAAATTGATGAATTTGAAGAATCGCCAATCAATACTTGTATAAAACCTTACCGATATATCTAGCACGGAGATATACAAACAAAAATTATAATCAAAGTGACATAGGATTCTCATTACATCGATTCCATGTCAAAATATGTTCAATAATCATTTATCATTAAACACATATAATGATATCAGCATATGTTGACCGATCACATTCATTAGCGCAATTTAAACCCGCAAATACATACATATATCCGTTATCACAAAATGTACTAATAAAAATCCGAACAGGTATCGTGACCGCTTTTAGATAATATTAATAATTGCTTATTGAAATATACATCTCTTTCCTTTTTAAATCATATACAAGTGGTAAATCGCACTGGTTGATCAATTATGCACTGAGATGCATCGAACAACTCAAACGTATATGTTTATACGACCATGCTCACATTTATCATTAAAAAGTTACACTTGATTTATTATAAGTGCTGATTGCTGAATAATATTCAATTACAGAAATGTGGTTTAATTATAAAAATTCACTGTAATTTTAACTGAATTAGCTCCGAACTGTTAGCATTGGCGCAGGCAATACCTGTTTATTATAATATTTAATAAACGTGTAAAACGTAAGAGTTAAAATAAACAATATCGAAACCATGTTATATTTTAGCCTAATTGGATTAAAACGATGGAGTAAAATATCAATATATTAAAAGTAAAATTGTTAAAATATATTAGAGTATTAAAAACTAAAAAACAGGTTAAAATGTTCTATCTAATTTGATAATAGCTTATTAAAATATATTTTATACATATTCAATATGTTGTATGTTAGTGGGTAATTTGTATGCAAATTATTTTGATAAATAACGGTTAGAATGGTTAATCACGAAATGTAATAATTTAAGATTTAAGAGAAATTTGAGAGAGCAAGAGAAATTTTATAAAATATATGATAATCAAATTTCTATAATTATTTATTTATGAATCTAAACATCACAATTGAAATTACTGTGCTACATAAAATCAGTGAAGCAAAAATATCAATACACCAGTGTTTATAATTACTTCAATATGTGAACAAGCTGAAGCAAATGAACTCTGACCTTTGAAAAAGCGCTTGTTTAATTTTATATTCGCACCAAATAATTCAGCGTTATACTTAGACGGTTTCGGCTTTACCGATAGATGATACATTCTAAGAATATTTTCTATTTTATTCACTAAAGTAACAGACCTGAACAACGATCACTCACTGCACTAGGTCAATGGTTCGTTTCACGTCTCCTTTCCATTTTTTGTAATATATTTATTTTAGAACATTTTTAATACACCAATCAATTTTAGAAAGAGAAAAAATTGTTTCAAAGTTCTTTTAGAATAAAGCCAAAATTAAATATTATTTCGGAATTTTAAAATAATATTGGTAAATTCACAATTAAACGTAATTCATTAAATAAAGCGAGTTCTTTAATATTATAAATTTTACAATTAAAAAATGAAACAGATAAATAAGATTTAATCAAATTTTAATGGTTTTAAATTAAGTGAATCTAATTTAAAATCCATCCAAACTATTTAATAATATACCTAAATTGAATTTGATAATAATAAATATAAATGCATTCAAATGTTCATTTAGAAATATAAAACTAAAATCTAAATATATCTACTAATAAATGTTTATTTAATTCAGAAATAAATTTAAATACACATTATTTATATATATATATATATATATATATATATATATATATATATATATATATATATATATATATATATATATATTTAAAATTAACTGTTATTGTACATTTTATTTACTGCTCTGGCAAATGTACTAGCATAAATAATTTGTGTAGGTATACTCACAAATATTCTTCATTATTTAATCTGTTTAAATTAAACAGAATGCAAACAAACAACCACATACACATTTACAATCGAGAATTTCATCCGAAATATAATCACAAATCGGCACGTTTGTTTACAAAACACAGCGTTCAAACGTTTGCTCGGATTCATACTCAAATCGAAATGATACTAACCTACAAACGGAAAACACCTATTGAAAATTCAGATGTGTATACCGATTGCATGACTAGATTCGTATGAATTGCGCCTGGTTAGTTGGCAAGCGATGACACAGTCATGTTGTCGATGAAACGAGTGCACGGCGACGCAACAAATATTGCACGTAGGTCGTTCGGCGCGTTCCACTTTCAAACCCGGGGCCAATTTCAACGAACTCTACGAGGTATGTATGTGTGTATGTATATATGATAGGACGAAAACAACCCCTCTGGTGGGGCCGAGCAACCTGACTCATATTATTTATGTGTCTGTGTGTTAAATTCTGGGGTGGAACTCAATGACATTTACTTGTTATGTACATATTATTCACCATAAAAAGGTTGATAGTTTGACCCGTTATTTACCGATTACCACCAGCGTAACTTGAGGGTGTTTTTATGGAAGAACATACATATTTTTTCTGAGAAATTGAAATAATGTTTATATCAAGCGGTATTTCATTTCAAAGAGCTTAAATATACACACGGGTGTGCAACATTTAAGAATGGAAAAACATTCTTAGGAATGAATTTTACATTTATTATATTGGTTTTATTTTCTTTTACGGAGTATTGTAATCATGAAAAAAAAATCTCGTGATTTTAACGGAAATACATCTTTTGACCTTCCCTGAATCGAGTCTGACTATTTTTGGAATGCCGTCTCTGTGTGTGTGTGTGTGTATGCGCTCAACAGCCTACCCTGTTGAACATAAAATTATGAAACTTTAAACTTAAGATTTGTATATGCCTGGGAAGAAAACCTCCTATTTTTGAAAAGCATATTCAAACCGGAAGTGCCTATTTACTTAAGTCACTTTTTGCATATCTCCGAAATGGCTGCACTTACAGTAAAAATAGTTAGAATAAAATTGAAAGATATTAATGATTTGAACAACTTTTGTTTGAAACATTTCTTCAAAAAGTGTACCAGTTACGAGAAAATTGCTATTATCCTATTTATATTGCCATAGTTACATAGGTATGGAAAATTATATATAATAAATCGCATCTACTATGCATGTCAACTGTTTTAAATATACAAATATTTTGACATTTAACATTTATTGTCAGTGTCACATTAAGTTTAGTGAAAAACCGTTACAAAGGTTAGTAAATAATTTAAAATATTATATATAAATATTTTCTCTGGTTTAAAGTTAATTTGAAAACTAATAAATGTCCGGCCATAATAATTTTTAATAATGTGTAATGAATAATTATATTTTCTTTATACTACTATAGAATCGAACATTTTAAATCTAAAATATTTTCTTGAAATTTTAACATTTTAATTTATATACTATCAAAAAATATACTGACAACGTAAAAGAAAGTGTAGGGCCATACATGGCCGATGTTTGATAATACATTTTTTACTTTCTTATACGAATCTTATATAATTATAGTACAGTAATCATGAAAATTTTCGAACGAAATTTTAACGGAAATGCATCTTTTGACCTTCCCTGAGTAAAGTCTGACTATTTTGGAATTCCGACTTTAAACTTAAGACTTGTTAATATAGCATAATAAATAAAAATATATAATTCATATATTTGGATGTTAGTCGTCGCTCGCTCGTAAGATTAAAATTTGTCGCTCCTTCTCTTCTGAAGATACTGAACTCATGAGACCAAATTTGGTATATACATAATTTATGAGTACACAATTCACCCCGCTAGCATTTTAAATCCATTAGGCTTTATATATCCGGACTTATTGGGCTCCAAAAAAAGCAACAACCTTAAATATTAATAAAAGTACAATAAAACGTCTTATTCTTCAGTTTCTTTATTTGAAGAAACTGTGAAGAATAAGACGTTTTATTGTACTTTTATAATTCATATCTTCACTGATGAAATTCCTCAACCACTTTAGATTAGAATTTTTTTGAAATTACCAAAAACTCCTACAAAAAATCCAATATTCTTTTAGTAATAATTTAAAAAAAAAAATGAAAACCTACCGCCTTTAAAAATTCTTAATAATTACCAAATATTGATTTGATGTTACTATCGACATCTACTTTTGCATTTCTAAACTACGGTAAATAAAATCGACCTCTGTTAAAAATTTCAGTGATATTAATGGTTATAGCACATATGTATATTGTTTATACATAGAAATTCAGCATTCCAAACGTTTCAATTAGTTTTGTAGTAAATTGATTTGATAGCAAAAAAAAAAACTAAATCAGTTTTTAAAATCATAGTTTTCAACTTTGATTTTAAAACGATAGAAATTATTATTTTTGTAATTGAAGAATAATATCGTTAATTAAACGTTTTTCAACTGGAAAACATATACACTATTGTGTATGCTTTGATCAGTGATTAGATTACAGAAATAACAGCTGAGCTTTGTTTGATTAAAATAAAGTTATTGAAAGTTGTGCAAATACATGTATGTATGTGTAGGTAGTGTTGCAATTAGTTTATTTGTGTAATATGAAACCAAACCATCAACTGTGTGGTTACCGTCAATGAATAGATCTATTTCACAGAAAAGCAATGCCTCTTGGTTCGCTGTCAATTGCACACATGCTTTATCAAACGAAAGAATTGCTCGATTATTATAGAACTACGAAGTAATTAAATTTATCTGTGATTAACGTTCAATTACACAATTGTCTGCAATGAATTTATATTTTCCAATTTCTTAATTAGATAAAGATAATTAAAATGCCATTATGTTTCCTAAATTCACAGAGACATGACAAATTAACTGGAAATATTTAAATCTATTTGTTTGGTACAAAGTAGCTTAAATATTTGTTATTTGCGTAAATAAGGTTTAATTTAACTGCACATGCATTCAAATAAATCATACTATTGTTATGGTATATTTCTGTTATACTCGTCCAAGTATTACTTTTTAAATCAGAACTTTCTTCTTTGTCAAAGCATAAATATGTATTTCAAAATTATTAGAATGACTTTAAAAATGCAATTTTATTATCATCTAGTGGTCAGTGAACTAACTCAGAGATATTTTATAGTTAAAAACATTGTCACTGTAATTAATTGGTGTAAATATATTTTAGTATAAATAAAAAGAAAAATATTTTAAATTGCACATTAAATGTCAAGTAAAATTAAATAAATATTATCAATAAAAAGAAAATAACTGTAGTTTATGCGAAGTAGTTATGCTTGCTTAATTTATCAAAAAATCAACTTCTACTAAATGAAATAAATTTTATTAAACAGCCATATTCACAGAACAATAGATCAGGTTTAAAGCTGTATTATCAACAGGATTGGTCTTATTATTTAGTTCCCTTTTTACACAGTAGTTTATCAAAATAATCAACACTGAAACTATAAAGATGTAGGTTTTAGCAATTTTTGAATTACTGCATAATTTAAATAACGTTTTAGCCACCTTGAATATTTTGTACATAGTTGAGCGATTTTAAAACGGTCTGAATGTAGGTAAAAGTATTTTTTTACACCGTAGTAACATAACGGCAAAAAAACTGCAAACGTGTGGATTGGAAGTTAAATGTTAATGTTAAAATAAGCTATAAGGTACACCGACTTTGTTGAGTTCAGAAGCATGGTATGATGGCGTTTGTATATGTGCGCAGAAAGACCGTTTTAAGTGCTTTGCATAAAAAAGTAATTAGTAATTACTGACGACCATGTTACTTTACAAAGGAATCCAACACGTACATTGAAATTAAAAACGCGCTGAATTTTCGTAAAACGTGGGCTTATACACATTTCGCCTTTTAAAATAGAATGAAATATATTTTTAATTCAAAGTTAAATCGTTGGAAATGCGTTCATATTACTATTTAAAACATTCATAAAGATTTAACTTGTCAAGCTGAAAGCATTTCTAGATTTTATACAATTTGTAATGCCGCGAGACTAGTGCTGTATCAACATTTTAAGGAACTATTATCTTTTGAATACCAGTACGAAAAAAACCGACCGTGATTCTCGAGATTCGCGAATTTTATCGAAAATAAATGTAAATTAGTTTAAGATACCGAGTTCACAAATTATAATATAAACAAGCACCAACTACACCAATGCTGTTAACATAAAGATACATAAAAAATGTTTTTAATTTTATATAGATTTTTGGGTATAATCAGAATTTTTCAAAAATGCATATCTTCTGTATTGCAGTACCCATTAGATTAAAAATTCGGACGGTTTCAATGGAACACCTACACAACATGTGTGTTAAATTTGGTTTAAATCATTTCGGTATTTTCAGAAGAGAAGAGGCGACAAAATTTGGTCTTACGACTAGCGAGCGAACGACCAACATGTTACTAAGTATATGGCATACGAGTATATACATTTTCGGAATCAGAGCTATGTGAAATGAATATCTATGAGTTTTTTTTTTTGAAGCCGAGAATGTTACAGACAAAATATGACAAACACTTAAGCTCATCTCTACTACGTACGTCGAGTTAAAAATAAGCATAATTCATTTGAATGAATTTAATAACCTTAAATTCATGAGATAGATAAAATAAACACATAAAAAGCGTATTACTAATAAAAATTTCGTTGTCATTGCATGCATTTATTGCTGTGATTCTTTACAATGCATTAATGCTTTGTGGAAGCTGTCAAAATAACATAATTATACGAAACCAAACAAACCTTTAATTTCATACAGTTGTAACTTTTAGTGATATTTTGTTTGCTACTTCTCAAATGTATTTTGCCAATTTATCAAATCAAATTTCAGGTTTCGGTGTGGAAATATTGTGCACCATTGTTTGGTTGGGTAACAAAATACGTTTAACACCACTCCCAAATTTTATTTGAAAAATACAGGTTTTGCTTATACAGATTTTAAAATTCTTGTAAATAGTTTTTATATATTAATGCTGTCTACGTAAAGTTATGTAAAATAGTGATTTTATAAGTTTTGTTTGTTACTTTTTTATACGAAGTAATAAGTAAGTATTGTTTTTAATGTTGTTGATCGTTTTAGTATTTATTACACCATGATTATAGATTGGCATCATTCTGCATAAATTGCTAGTTTTGTTAGTATTATTGATTTGCATTAGTATAAGATAAAACAAATAATAAAACCTGTTATTATTGACGCTAGTTGAGTTTATAACAACTAACTACCGAACAGCTATAAATAATAACTATTTATAATAATAAATTTAGACAATAAAATATGTTCTTTTATCATTAGAGACACAAAGTACATAGTGATATTTTTTGGGGCTATTCATAAAACGTTGTTCAAATTCAGTATTATCAAATAAAGTAATTGGATGGCTAATAATAATATGAGAAAGTAATTTTTATTAGAGTTTTCAAACACCAAAAAGCCTAGTATTATATTGTGCCGCAAGATATAAAGAGCAAATTTTCATAATGGAAAATCATTAAATACTGGACAGTTACAAATTATGTATTTATGTCCAGGAGGCTGAAGTTAAAAACATCGCTAGTGGATATCTGATGTGGTTGCTATAAATAAATTAAGACCTTCAACCTACTAACCTTGACATAAAATTTAGCTTTGTACAATGAGTAACCATAATTATGTTTAAAAAGTATATTATATGAAACAGGAATTGGCAATCACAATAATGTTGTTCATTTTAAAATTTGACCATCACACTCTTATGCAGAATTATTTGGATAAATATATTTTTTTGTTTATAGAATTTGCGATTAAGAAAAATATATATTCACAGAAATAGAGTTAAGAAAATATACTTATGCGATATCAAACTTACAACTTATATATAATATTAAAATTATTTAGACTTTAGAAAATGTAACATTTATTCAGTAAATATCTCATTAGTGTTCTACTGGAAAGAAGGGAATTCTTCGAAGTTTGTGTGCGGATCTGAATACATAATATGAATTATTTGGCAACAAGTAATGTCTCAATTAAAGCTTGAATTATGTTTTAATTATACCGAATTCTTGAGAAACCTCGTCAGTTTCTGTTAGCAATTAACACATAATAATTTCCAACCAATAAACAAGAATCTTATGTATTTAAATATAAGGGACAGATTTCGAGTCAAGTTAAACAATGGATACTGCAAATACAGCTGTATATTACATTTAACAATGTAGTTTAAAATATTTTACAATTGCTTATGCTAATCAAATAATATAATAACGTTGAAGCCTATCTAATTTTTTAAAATGAAATGTTCTTGTAATATTACAATATTGATCTTAATTTTTTTTATTTAAATTTTATATATTTAAAGATATACTGTTTTCTACCCTATACGGTTGGCTACACTGTGCTCGTAAGTTTTCCAACGCATTTATTCGTTATGTTAACTAGAGACTGAGCTCGATCAACTTATTCGTACTAACGTGTTCTCATTTGTTTCGTGGAGATATGTATAGGTATGACATATTACTTGTGTCGTCACGAACTTCGTTACAATTAAGAAATGTTTGTATTTAATAATTTATAAAGGGGAAACATTGTGATAAATATGAAAGAAAATATAATATTAATTCTTATCAACCCTATTACTGCTGTAATATATTGATTGACAGGTTCGACAAACTGTCAAAACTTCACTTATAGTAACCAAATCAGTTGACAAGTGAAGTGGGTTACCTACGCATAGGCGTTATATTATTAATGTTGGATAAACTACAAAATATTAAAAAAAGAATAACAGGAGGAAACACTGCTTTCACAAGATGTAAAAAGTGCATATTCATAAAAAATGTAGATTTTTGTTGCAATGATTTCGACATTTTTGGTGGGCAATCATTAGTTCTTGGGCAATGAATAGTTAAAGAATCAATATTGTCTATTTCAAGACCAGTTAACATAATTAACCTATATAGCTATATTTCTGTTTAAATTTACGACTAAAATAATTAAACAAATTCAATTTTTTTAATAAACTATATACTAATTTTTTATTTTCTTACCTATATGAAGTAATAAGTAAGTATTGTAATTATGAAAATAAATAAATCACGAGATTTTAACAGAAATACACTTTTTGACCTTCCCTATTTTTGTTAAATTAATATCTTGACATATATCAAACAATCGCATAAATTAACAACTACAAACGATGATAAGCGAAGGTCAGATCGGCCAGTCCTTCTCTAGGTAATATAAAAAACATGTATATGTCGTGGTTCTTAGCTTAAATCGCACATATTATTTAATAGATCAGAAATGCGGTTTTATAGATGGACATTTTAACGGATTTTAAAGAATTAATAGTGCCGCTATAGGGAATGTCCCTTCTTCAGCATGTTCTGTGATGCCAGTGTGTGTGGCCGATATTTGCCGTGACTAGTGTACGTAAGCTAACCTGACCGAGCCCTGACTCCCTGTATTTGTGGAAATCTTTTTCTTTTGAGTAGTATGTATGTGTGTGTGTTTTCTAGACAGGGGAACCGGAGTACCCGGCGAAACCTGCCGACGTACCGTTTTACCGAAGTAAATCACTGGCAAAAAAGATTTAATACAAAATTACTCTTAAAACAGCGGAACCGTAATTCTACTAAATTAGCAAAAATTGCCTTATTTTTAATGTAACTGCTAATTTAGCAAAAATTACATGAGTTTTAATTGATATTTACCTACATGTGATCCGTTAAACTGACAGTTAAGATGCTTAAATTCCGAATTTTCCATTATTATCTGGTGCTTTTTACTGCGCTTGCCGGGACTATGATAACATAATCAATCTTCAAGATATATGTAACCGGACATATTTAGATAGGACATGTACTCATATATAGGGTGAGCCATCTGTTGGTGTCTTTTTGAAATTGTTATTAAAATTACACCGTTTAATATCTTTCAATTATTGTTGCTTTATTGAAGAGAGTACACCGGAGGTTTTACACTACACACACAAATATATATATATATATATATATATATATATATATATATATATATATATATATATATATATATACGAGTATATATATATATATATATATATATATATATATATATATATATATATATATATATATATATATATATATATATATACGAGGATGGTCTGAAAAGTTTCCGACCTCAACATGAAGATAGCAGCACTCGTAAATAAAAGCTAGGGAATTTCGTTGTTCATCTGTTGAAAGTTACTCACGAAAGTTTCAGCCATTTTGGACGCGCAGTTGTTATGTAACAGTCGTTTGAGTGAGTTGATGTGAGTGTTTTTATGAAAATGGACAAAATCGAGTATCGAGCTGTCATCAAATATTTGTTTTTGAAAGGCAATACGCCTACGCAAATCAAAGATGAGTTGGATTCTGTGTATGGGGACTCTGCACCATCATTTACCACAGTGAAATTTTGGGCAGCTGAATTTAAACGTGGCCGTAAGAGCTTGGGAGACGATGAACGTTCGGGACGTCCAAAAACTGCAACTACCGACGAAAACATCGCCAAAGTTCACGAAATGGTGCTAGACGACCGCCGAATTGAAGTGAGAGAGATAGCAGAGGTTATGAACATGTCAAAAGAACGTGTTTGTCACATATTAAATCAACATTTAGACGTGAGAAAGCTGTCCGCGTTGGGTGCCGCGTTTGCTCGTTAGACCAAAAACGTGTTCGAATGAAGATTTACAACGCTCTGTTGGCGCAGTTTGGGCGCAATAAATCCGAGTTTTGGTGCCGATTAATTACTGTAGATGAAACTTGGATACACCATTTTGTTCCCTCATCTAAAAATTGCGCTCGGAGGACAGAGATTTTCGTCAAATGAAGAGGCAATCACCTTCGTGAACAATTATTTTACAGAGAAAAATGCCGAGTACTATTTGGACGGGTTACAGAGAAGGCAGCATCGCTGGGAGAAGTGTGTAGAGTTACAAGGAGACTATGTTGAAAAATAAAAATTCTGAAAAAATGTCTTGTATCTTTGTTAGGTCGGAAACTTTTCAGACCACCCTCGTATATATATATATATATATATATATATATATATATATATATATATATAAAATATATATATATATATATATATATATATAAAATATATATATATATATATATATATATATATATATATATATATATATATAATATATATATATATATAATATAATATATATATATATATATATATATATATATATAATATATATATATATATATAATATATATATATATATATATATATATATATATATATATATATATATATATATATATATATATATATATAAGAAATAACTATATATGCTTCGTTTTGAATCAACTTGACATGTATTTATTTTGTATGTATATTGCTATAATAAATTCTCTCTGTGTTGTGAAATGACTTCTAATGCTAACTTGATAGTTTAATATTTACTCATTTACGCAGTAAAACGTAAATTTTATGTCGATATATATATATATATATATATATATATAATATATATATATATATATATATATATATATATATATATATATATATCAATGTCAAGCGCGTCATTGTTACCAACATCGAAATAACGCGCACTTAAAAAGAAACCAACATATGGTCCATATAAGTATATGAACTATTTTCTCGTAAACCAAAGTGTTTTTAGAACAAGTTTTAAAGAAAAATTAGGTTTTAATAAAATATAATCCGTTAGCCGTATTTTTGCAACAATAAAACGATAGTAAACCATTGTTTTCTGCTCTTCTTTCAGCACGTTCTATTTTACCAAATGCGTTGTTATGACTTTATCAATTTTTGATTTTGTTTTCATGCAGTGCAAACCCACACAAAAACGACTACTGTCTTTTACTATTTTCTCTTACATGAAGTAGTTTTCGAAATTATGTTTAATAAAAGAATACAACTCCAACAGTTTTGTTAATCTGAACAACAAGCATTTACAATTCTCTTGTAAAATACGCTGGCTAGTGTTACGTAATCTTTAAACAAAAATTAGTTTCTCAAATGTGAACAAACGCTCGAGCTTTTTGTTTTTAGTATTGCATGCTTCTGTGTATCATGATAATAACGAACACTGTCATTTAAAATATAGTTGTTACAAAATATGAATGATTTTTTATGAATATACACAACTTTTCTTCACTGAACAGAACAGTAAGCGTGATGTATTACTTTAGATTAAAACTGCATTTAGTACTTTTATTTAAAATAAAATCCTAACGTCAAAAGCATCTAATTTATTATGAGAATCGTCATCTGACGTGCACGGTTGTCGTGGAATGTAAACACTGATTAAATATGTTAATAAACATGTGCCAAAATTATGCTGGTGCTTACGTAATATTTTAAAAAGTATTTTCTTAACTGAAAATACATTTTCTTCGAGTCTTTTATTATTTGGTATCTTATAAACCAGACAATGACAACATAGATATAAGATACTTTAGTTATTGTCGGCGTATTTATGAACAAGTATATAAATGTATGTGTGTGTACGTCACATCAAATAATATCTTTAAAACCAGAACAAAATGGGTCACATACCCACGGGTTTTATACGAAATACGACGTATCGAATAGACAGAGAAACCAAGATCCAAATCAATATCTTTTGAAAATCGAACAAAAACATCAAATATACGCGCGATGTACTCTTCTATATTCTCAATTCTCATTCGTTTGGCTTCAAACATGAAGTTTGTCCTCGCCAAATAGCAAATTCAATGTGTTGTTTACAAAATACTATTATTACAGAACATTTCGTTATTGTTGCTCTATACATGTTATTTCATTTTGTAAAAATACAACTACAATTTTGTATTAAACTTCACGCCGGACTATAAAACAAATATTTAAGCCCGCGCTTTTTTTTAGCTCGCGGTACGACACAACGAAGAGCATGTGACTTGGTGTCTCTCAAAGACTTGGATGTTAGTCATCGCTCGCTCGTAAGACCAGAATTTGTCGCTCAGTCTCCTCAGAAGATACTAAACGGATTGAAACCAAATTTGGTTAAAATAATCCATAGGTACACAATTAGTGCCGCTCGCATATTATATCTACTAAGCCCTTTATTTCCGGAGTTATTAGATCCCAAAAAAGAGAACTACTTTACATATGAGTTTAGAAAATGTTTGAAAATACCGAAAACTCTACAATATATTTCAATTTTTTTTTTGGCCTTGACATTTTCTTCAAACATGAAAACCTACCGCTATAAAAATATATTTAATTATTGCCTAAACATTAATTTAATGTTTTCGGTGACACCTATTTTTATATTGTTAAACTACGGTAAATGAAATGAATAAAATCTTTTTCAATCGACAGCTGTCAAAAATGTCAGTGATTTAAAAATGTTTCTTCAGCAAAGTTTTAACATATTTCAGAAATACACAGTTGTACAGGAAAAAGACACAAAAAACCATTTGATTTAGTTGAATTTTCTACGTTTAATTTATAACTAGAATAGTGCAACTGGGCATAAATGGTTTAAAAGTAATACGTTTTTTTAATTCAATGTGAAATTATTATAGGTACATAAAAAATAAATAAATAGTAATTCGTAAAAATAGAACATAACTAAGAATCAACTTAAATCATGAACTGACAGTTTATGAAAAGAAAGTGTTGTTACGTTTAACACTTACATATATGAGAGTCGTTTGAAATCGAAATTATAAAATAAAATATACGCTCGCTATATATACTTTTTCCATTGTTAAACATCACATACTACTTTGTATTATTAAATAACTTCACTTACACATAGAAAAATAATTATTCCTTCAAGTTGAATTCAGATATATTCACTCTCAAGAGTTTCGTAAGTATAAATAATAATAGAGCAATGTTAACAAATAAAAATAACGAGGAATGAACATTTAATTCCTATATTCAAGTTTAAAGTGTTGACCATCGCTTATACTGCATGTAAAGTGCAGATTAAATTAGATTTTTTCTACGATTGTACTTCCTAAACATCCTTAAATTAAGAAAAAAAAATTGTTTAGTTTTCTGTAGTAATTAACAAACCAGAAAAGATTTTTCATTTGGAGTTGTTCCTTTCTTAATTTTAAAGAAAACTGCAAACTGCACTTCGAAAATGTGAAAAAAAGAGCAATATCTACATTTATGTTTGAAATAACTTCCGGTTTATGAGCTACGGGCTTTTGAAATATAATTTTTTATTTATCTAAATTAAGCTTCTAAACAAGTAATGATCTATTTTTAACCTATCTAAATTACTTTGTTATGAGAATATATAATTACGTAGGTCATGGGAATATGAAATAAATTAACAAATCTCATAAATATTTGAAGTGCATTTACTTTTTTTAGACTTTTTATGATAAATAAATAATAATATGCCAGCAATATAAATATATGACAGAAAAATATAATATTTGCAAGATCTAATAAGGAAATGTACTGGTCATATCACATATTATTTCTTAGAATGACTAAAACTATTTTTAAATATGTTTAACCACGATAACAGATTATAAGCATTAAAATAATTATGACTATTAATATAACAATTATAAATATAGAGATAAATAAAGTACTTTCACCGAAAAATACATAAATGTATTGATAAAAGTATAACTATAACATTGATGACAGCTGAATGCAGACCACTGCGTGTCAGTGACGTCACTCGTTTAACATATGGATATATTAGCAACGGAAAAGGTTATTTGAATCGCGAAAATCAGTTAAACTAAATATTTATTAATGCACAAAATGAGATTGGTGTTGTATATAAAATTGTGGTTTAACTAACGTAAAAGGCAATAAAATAAACTTAGGGCTCAACTCAAAAAGAATCGCATGTAAAATCTCACTTGTAACAACAACAACAAAAACTGAAAATATAATCCTAGTGAAGTTTCATTAGAGCCGATATTGTAATTAGCAATTGCGACGAGTCATAAATGTATGGGTTTATGAATGTTTTCCAATTGGAGGTTTTTCGAATTCAAGTCGCATGAATCGGTCAACAAATCTGTCATTCAATGCACTCTTGTTTTGTGCTAGATTGAAAGTAAGTAATAATACTAAATTGTTTGTTGATAACATTACAATAACGAAGTTATCAAATCATTTTCTTTGTTGATCTAGTTATGGTCAATAGTATTGATAATCCAGAGTCGGCTCTATTATTTATGAGGTCACGTGCCAATAATGTGTTTGTTTAAAACAAGATTGTAATACCAAATATTAATTCCATTGTGAATATATGTATGATTGCTATAGCGAATGCGTAAATATTTACATAAAAAACAATTGCAACCAAATTATATACATACATACATACATATTTTCATGCCTATTCCTATCATATGGGGTGGCAGAAAACCCTTTACACACATACATAACATTTAGAAGTCGGTATTATACCAACAACTGCATTGATACACACATGTGGATCAACTGTAAAATATTTGTTAAGTATTCTGAATTCTGACCATATATTCATTTTTATTTTCATATTTTAACTAATTTAGTAGCCTTTTTTTTGGAAATTTGCTCCATTTAAATAGAATTTTAGAGCATTTACTAGATGAAACTAATATTAGATAATTAAATCTCAAATTATGTTTGATATATAACAGCATTTAAATTCCCAATTCAAGCTTGAGGCTTCTATGTTCATATTCAGATAAAATTATATTGATTTGCACTTATTTGCAACGAATACTTAAATATTATCATCTACAAAAGAACGCTCTTTCCCTGCAATCACGAGATATCAACTTTTTACATAAAACGCTCCCCTATTACAATTTTAGACATTTTGTTTTGGGTCTTTATAAAATATGTCAGCGCTAACGAAAATCACGATGGCAACCAATCCCAACGTATTAATAAAGCGCTGAAGTAAAAAATGTAGATAAAATAATATATAATAATATTATATGTTCTGTGTCAATCCCCGTTGATACTCTTCCTAAAGCAATCGTATCAAAATTCAGTTAGAATGGAGAAGGAAAAAAAGAAAATCTAGATTTGGTTCACAGAAAAATCCCTTTATCCCTCCGCATCTAACATGAACTTTCCCTATTATATATCACAGAATCTTGTTCATAAAATCATATCTGCCACCTGTCGTATATAACATTAAGAAAGTTTATCAACTAAAAAGTACGTAACCAACTATTTATTTATAATCACGACTGACTGGTCTCAGACATTTTCCAGATTCAAAGAAAACTAATCTGTATTCACAAAGAAATCATTCGTTTGCATTTACAAAAAAGAGGAAATCATGACTCGTCGAAGTTAATTTAAAAAGATGCGATTTTTGCTTCGGATATAGAAGAGGTCAAAGTAATATAAAGATAAAAATTTCTAGAAGGAAATTTTCTTCTCTACTAACGCATATTATTTTCTATTGTATTTGAAAACCTCAGTAAAGAAAACAAGATATATATATATATATATATATATATATATATATATATATATATATATATATATATAAATATATATATATATATATATATATATATATATATATATATATATATATATGTGTATATATATATATATATATATATATATATATATATATATATATATATATATATTATATATATAATTAAATATATATATATATATATATATATATATATATATATATATATATATATATATTATATATATATATATATATATTAGTAAATCCAATCAATGTTTAATTTGCAATTCAATCTTATTTTTTGAAAAAAATATAGATTTTCGTAGAGAAAATTACTTAAAATAAACAAGTTCTTACAGTTAAGTATAACTGACGTCAGATGTCGTACTGGTTTAATTATAATAGTTTGTTGGTTTATAGTCGGAAAGCTTTTCTACTGACGTCACGGTAACATCATATATATATATATATATATATATATATATATATATATATATATATATATATATATATATATATATATATATATATATATATATAGATATATATAGATATATATATATATATATATATATATATATATATATATATATATATATATATATATATATATATATATATATCTATATATATATATATATATATATATATATATATATATTATATATATATATATATATATATATATATTAGTAAATCCAATCA
The DNA here is from genome assembly GCA_018344505.1 of Nebria ingens riversi. Lineage (NCBI taxonomy): Eukaryota > Metazoa > Arthropoda > Insecta > Coleoptera > Carabidae > Nebria > Nebria ingens. The sequence continues at coordinate 97,304 of JADQWA010000154.1, read as the reverse complement.
ATGTTTAATTTGCAATTCAATCTTAATTTTTGAAAAAAATATAGATTTTCGTAGAGAAAATTACTTAAAATAAACAAATTCTTACAGTTAAGTATAACTGACGTCAGATGTCGTACTGGTTTAATTATAATAGTTTGTTGGTTTATAGTCGGAAAGCTTTTCTACTGACGCCACGGTAACATCATTAGGCATACTCTTCAGTCAAGTCTGCATCGATGTCATATTAAACGCTAATTACGAAATATTTGTGTTAACCAATTATAAATGAAATTAAAATGGTATTAGAAAAACTGACGACTTTGGCGATTTTTATTCGACTAACCAAGTTACATGTAGCTACTGATGACACCATGTGTTATTTCACTCGTATGTTGAATAAAATTTGTCTAGTTGTTACCTTGAAAAATGACAGCTGTCAAGAGTAGCAATTTACGCGAAAATTGACAATGAATTTACCGAAAAAGGTTTTTGTAATATAATTCCTTTTTCATCATAAAATTGTCAAAAAAATGTACCACTGGTATTTTATTGATCGATACGTTAATATAATCTATGGTTTTCTATAGAGAAATACCCTGTAACTTTTAATTCGAATACCATATGTTGTGCATTAACAACAAATACTCTTATTTGATATCATTAAAAAGAATTTAAAAATACAAGAAAAATATTTGACAGATAGAAATAGATAGCGATAGTAACTCTACTCATCTAACCCTGCTCCCGACCTCATGTTACTGCAAGTAACCTAGTTAGTTTGTGAGGTCATAAATTACTCAATACAATTTATTTACTATGTAACTACGAGTAACTAATCTGGATAAACTACGAAACTAGAGAGTTATTTATTATATTTTTAAAAATAAATTTGAAGGTAAGATCACATTTCAGAATAACGTAAATAAAAATAGAAAAATAGCAATTATTTGTTAAAGAAATAAATATTTGATTATATACATAGATAGTTTAGCGGGGGACACATAACTAGATTAAGAAACCATAAAAGAAATTAATGACTCTACCAAGAGAACTTACAGTACGCAAGCGTGTAAAACTTCATTCGATATTTTTGTTGTTGTTTCTAACGGTGTGTCCCTTATAGTAAAATTTTACCTAAATTTAATATTATTCATATTATTACTTTCTTGTATGAAGTATAAGTAAGTTAAGTAACTATGAACATTTTGGAACTCGAGGTTTTAACGGAAATACACCTTTTGACCTTCCCTGAGTCGAGCCTGACTATTTTTGGAATTCCGCCTGCGGTGTGTGTGTGTCCGGCCATAATAATTTCTAATATAACGTAATGAATAATTATATTTTCTTGAATTTTTTAAATTTATATTTAATATCTTTATCAGAGCAAAATATCCAGTGCAAGACACTGCAGATGTTTCTAAATGTTATTGCGATCTATGCAATTTTTAAGGTTGTGTCCAAAAATGAAATTTATATTTTAATTAACTTTTTTAGAAAACGCATTTTGTTATTGATTTTTAGTTTCCTATAAGAAGTATAAATAAGTTTAGCAATCATGAAAATTTTCGTACTCTAGATTTTAACGGAAATACACCTCTTGACCTTTCTTGAGTCGAGTCTGACTATTTTCGGAATTCCGTGTGTGTGTGTGTGTGTGAAAATTTAATTAAAGTCACTTTAATATGAAGTAATGGCTGTTCCGTCTAAACTCCTTATAACTATTTCGAAAGTTTTCCTCTGAATGTAGTGCAAACGTATAGTGAGGAAAATATATGTATAATTTTGTATAGAGTATGATGCATATTTGCAATTGAATGCAATTATAATGAAATTACATTAGAAATGGAGAAATTTTCCCAAATACAGCAAAATTCCATGAATTTAAATTATAATCTTACATTGAAATTTATGGAAATATACAACAATTGTGTACATGGCAAGTGTAGTAAAATTCCTATAAAATGAACGTATTTAACTCAACTTCTGTAATTTCTAACATTATAAATTACAGAAGTACCTACAACTATGCAACGATATTAATATTGGATCAGAAGTTGAAACATAATTTTAGTTTGATCTATACAAATGCGGAGGCATATCTGTCTAATATTGCGATGGTATCAATTGTGTGATTATGATTGCAGTATATATGCGTGTCAACCATGCAGAACACTAATCAATATTACATCGGAGGGTGTGTAAGTGAGTGAGTGAGTGTAGGTGCCAAATGGCGTGTGTGCATATACGCAATGTGAATAGCGCTTTGACGTTTGCACGGCATGCTAATAATAAGCATATATGTATACCGGTAATAGTGCGGCAATACCGCTAGAGAATCTAATAAATTTTACTCCTTATCATTGTTTTGATGTTTTATAAATGTAAGTAATTTTCGGCCTAAATACTTTGGCAATTTGCTCTATAACTATAGAAACTGGCTGAAATGAACGACTGATTGCTTCATTCGAAGTCCTTTTGTGATATTTTTTAGCAGCCATATTTAGACTTTCATAAAGCCCTCAAGGGTCCTAAGTGCACCATTAGGCACCATACGGTCTGTTCGGCTATCCTGCACGTTCTGTTCACATACTTAGAAAAACATCTGCAGTGTCTATTAAATGTCAACTTTCAAATTATTTGAGTACATTTTGTTTCCTTGTTAAACAATTGACAAGCATAGTTGATACGATTTATTAAATATAATTTTCCATACCTACGTAACTATGTCTATATAAATATTAAAAGGAAGTATTTCAATAGCAATTTTCTTGTAACTGGTACATTTTTTGGAGAAAATTTCAAACAAAAGTTGTGCGAATATTAATATCTTCCATCTTAATTGTAACTATTTTTACTGTAAGTGCAGCTGTTTCGGAGATATTGCAGAAACCGCAAAAAGTAACTAGAGTAAACATGCACTTCCGGTTGAATATTCTTTCTCAAAAATAGGCTTTCTTGCTAGCCATATATACATAAATCTTAAGTTCCAAGTTTTTATCTAGAAACATTTTAGCTGTAGAGCAAACACACACACACACAACATAAACACACAGACATACGTACATACAGACACACACAGGCATACAGACAGACACACCCACACACACACACAGCATAGACACAGAAGCATACGTACATACAGACAGACACAGACGTCATTCCTTAAATAGGCAGGCTCGATTTAGAAAAGGTCAAAAGATTACAATACTTATTACTTCGGATAGAAAAGTATGAAATTGTTGCCATAGCTAAGAGTTTGATTCTCTTATTTCACTAATAAGTTGTGTTAGTATTTAAAGGTAAATGTAATTTTGTTAAAAGTCGATTAATCTACTTGTTGTTGATATTAAATAATAGAACTTATTTTTACTTGTTGTAAACTTTGAAAGACTCGTAGAAGCTAAGCCGAGTGTCTTATTACTTCATTAAAACAACACATTGTTAGCTCCTGATTAAAATGCTAAAATAAATATCTACTCGATAACTAATGAGATTAACAATTGGATTATGTAAATTTTATTAGATACTCAATTAAGTTATTCTTAAAAACCAACAACCATATCATAACAATGAGAAAGCTGAACATTTGATATCAGATAGAGATCACCAATTATTTCTATTTTAAAGCGGCTTTGAATTTCTATGAATGCACTGGTCAACTACAACATAATTATAATTCCATTCTTAAGCGAATGTGCACTTTAAGTAAATATTAGTTTTCCCATCATATTAATATGAAGCCCAAGCATATTAAATCCGCGAAACTTGACTTGCTAGGGTAGCACATCCGAAAAATGCAGTAGTCCATATTTTTATCTCAACCAACAACCGTTTAAAAAATAACAAAATTAAATTAAAGTTTAGTGGAACTTAAGTTTTGCTCATGCTAGCTTGCCAACGATGTGTTGGTGTCACGCCGTAAGATGCTGAAATACATGATATTTTAACGGAAGTTTTCCCGGCAAGTGGAGCGCAATTATGTTCAAAGCAGACATGTTAATCGCACTGTGTGCCACACAGTCTTAAATTACGAAATACTTATTATTACTTATGCATTTTTACGCTACAAGATATTATTTTCATTTATTTATTTTTGCTTTGCGTCTCTATTTTCGCATTTATTATTTTTAATGGAACTAAGTTAAGAGAAACTTGCGAAGAAGTGGCAATCATATATTTGCGTATAGTTTAAAATTCTTGTATTTATACACTTTTATTTGAATCCCACACGAAGAGAAACATGTTTTTAAACTTGTCAATCAGGCTAATCTGAACTACTCCCCTCTCGCTCCTATTTGGATCTGATTATAATTATAATATCCTAATTGTAATGCGAAATTCTTAATTTTTAACTGTAATTGTTGATAAACCTTGACATTATATATTAGAATGTATCTAATATATGTGTAATCGGAAAGGAAATGAATCTTGACGTGGTGTTTGAAAAGGATGCATACAACAGGACAGTGTTTAATATTGTGGTAAATGGACATTAACTAGAGCAAAAACTGTTTGTTTATTTAGGTTGTTGATTCTCTAGCGATGCAAAGTATGATTGAGAGAATAGTGACTGCTGGTTGTAAGATTTTAGGAGATTTAGGAATGTTTGCGAGACATTTGAACATGTCTAAGGATGCAAGGTTATGCGTGAACAATGGTGTACTTATGTCATCATTGGTATATGGGAGTGAATGTTGGGTTTGG